>LWCB01013699.1:0-21388 GCA_001630525.1 Coelastrella sp. M60 | reverse complement strand
ACATGCAGCAGGCTCTGAGCCTTTACTTTTGGCATCAGAGTGACTACTGCACTGTCAGAGACTATGCATTTAAATGGCCCAGACAAAACACTCTAGCCTCATCATACGCACTGTGGGCAAAGGTATTTGCCTGAATCTTGCCTGTGCAGCTATCCCTGCTGCAACGTAAGCTTGACGGCAATACCTGTTGTGATATGCACATAGAGCTGTCAACTACCAGGCGTATCAGTCATGGCGGTTTGAATCAGTGTATGATTGATCAGGTGACTGACTGAGCATCATCAAAGTGACGAGTATTGAGCAGTAAGGACTTGCCTTGCTCCATGCGCAAGCTCTTCCTGGGTGTTAGACTCAATTCTGAGGGTCTTGAATCTACTGCTCCTGTTGCTGCTACTGCTGCTTGTTGTGGTCCAGGGCTCTCTGGGTAGAAGAAGCTGCTGCTGCTTGCTAGCCTGCTTAAGCTCTGCTGCCTGCTGTTGCCAGCAGCAGGCGACAGCTGCTGCTGCTGCCAGGCAGCTGCTGCTGGCAGCGGTGAGATCTGCAGCGGTGGCACGAAGAATCTAGATGGAACTTTTGCTGTAGGTGCTGGTGGTGGTGGTGGTGCTGCTGAAGGAGATGCTGTCACCAGCTGCTGTTGGAGTTGGTTGTTGTCTGTTAACAACCGGGACACCTCCTACATTAACATAACAGTCATAACAAAAGCAAGGATAGCTATCAGGTAAAAGATCCCAAGTGTATTGAGGAGGTTGCTAAGAATCCGCTTGTGTCAAGCAGGCAGGTCATGCTGAGTTGGTATGTGTGCAAGATGGTACGTGGGAAAATGAGCGAAAACTGTACCATTGGAGCAGTTTATAACCTATCACAATAGCTCATATAATACCCTTGACTTTGCCAGCAGATCCTTGTATATCTCTGCATTTCTTCACAATAACCTATGCTGGATTGCCTGCTACCAATCACACCTTAAAAACCATTGTGTTGTGTGCACCAACCCCACTTACTTGCAGCAGTGCTTTGTTCTTGGCTTGAAGCTGCTCCAACATGCCCTTATCAGCAACAGCTGACTGCTGCTGTGAACGCATGGCAGCTACTTCGGCTTCAGCAGTTGACAGACGCACCGTCATATCTATCAGCTGTAGCTGCTGCTGATAGCTGTCCTGCATCACCTGCCAACAAACGACAGCAGCAGCTGACCACAAGTCAGCAATCGCTGCTGTTGCTATCATTGCAAATGTTCTCGGCACAGGCTGTGCGGAGAATGGCAGAGCATCAAAATGTTGACACCGTACATCATATACGGTGTATACGGCATATATGGCATATCAAGCATGCTATGTACGGCATATACGGTATGTGCCTGTGTCAGCCGGTCTACTGGGGCACCAGGTGGTTCTGCCGGCCAAGCAGCAGCTGCAAAGAGATGCGATACAGTCAATGACTTGGGCTGGAAACGGTCAACCAGGAAGCGCGTAACATGTGCAATAGAAAATGATAGAGGCTGAGCATGCAATACAGTGTGCTGCTTGAAGTGCGATGTGCTCAGCACTTTCACAGATATATGACAAGCAAACTCTTTGTGTCACCTGTGCCACTGCTGGTGATCCTGCTGCTGCTGCTGCTGCTGCTGTGTCAGCAGCTCCTTGGTGCTGCAGGAAGCTCTTCTGCAGCTGCCCATACTTCTCTTGCATTGACAGCAACTGCTGCCTCAGTGAAAGCATCTCGGACTGCTGCTGCTGCAGCAACTGCTGTTGCTGATTGCTAAGCGTCGCTGAGGAAGCTACTTGATCACGCACCATGGCAAGCTGACTGACCAACAACTGCAGCCGTTGTTGCTGAAGGGCCAAATCAGCAGCCTCTGCATCTATACCAGGAGCAGCTGCAGCAGCAAATGGACTGACGTCTTGTGGACTTCTGCCATTCGAGATCGTCTGGACATGCTGCTGTTGCTGCTGCTGTTTCTTGATGCCTGTAACTTCCGCCATGCATTCTGCCAAGGATACAGCCAGACGTGCATTGTCGGCTGACAGTGACAACAGCTGCTGCTTCTGCACTGTGCTGTCCTGCTGCTGTGAAGCAGTGTTCGCTGCTGCTGCTGCTGTTGCTGCTGCCTGTCGAGACTTCAGCAACTCATCCTGTAGCTTCTTGACCTGAGTTTAGATAGCCACAATGATGAACAATACAATGAAGGGGTCAATAGACGTTGCACCTCATCACAGAATGTCTTGCATACAGCAGGGCGCTCTGGCACGTTGTGCATGTAGAGCAACTGTACCGAGACTTGTTATCTGATTTTGTTGTTCTCACACATCTTTGCTGTTCCTGAAAGCCCATGTATGCAATGAACTGTGTTCACCTGCTGTGTAGCCTGGGAGTACAGTTCATTGGTCACTTGCAACTCATGCTGATTCAGAAGCATCAAGTCGTTCTGCTGCGTGCTTGCTGCAGTCTGGCGCTTCAGCTCTGCATGTTTGACTAGCAGCTTTTGATGCTCTGCCTGTGGCAAACCCAACAGTAGCAGTACACTCAATGCATGGAGCCCTACATGGCACCTTATGATGCTGAGCGGGAGAGGAGACTGGTATCTGCAAAGCATCCTGTATTGAGTGTCTGCCAAAGTATGCAGCTCCACCAGCAGGCATTGTGAGGCTCTATATATAGCGCCTCACAACCGCTATACATAGGTATATATAGAGGGCCTCATAAACCCCTGTCCACCTGCACTATCGGTCACGCAAGTCCATTGCAACTTGCAAACAAACGTTGATGCAGCATATCAAGCCCAAGGCCCTACCTGCAGCTTCTTATACTGATCCTGCAGCATCTCATGGTCGTGTAGCACCTGCCATGCTGCAGCTGACCCAGCTGAATTCAAACGGTTATCAGCCCCTTTGGCACTGCAAGATATCTCAGTGCCTTCAGCATATCCTTGCGCTGTGCCTTTGTCCGTCACATCGGTTACTGGCTGCTCCTGTTTTGAACTGAACAGGAGTCTACTATCTAAGCCGCCACCAGCAGGAGCACTGCCAGAGCCCCCCTGCTGCTGCACTGACTGTAACACTGCGCTGCAGCTGCGAGCTTGTGGTATATCCTGTACTAATGTAACAGAGGGCTTGCCAGCAGCAGTTGTAGCGCTCCTACGACTAGTTGAGGGTGAACCTCTCAGCAGTGCTGGTCCAAGTTCATCATGAAGATCAGAGATGCGCCCGTTGGCTTCTTGCAGACGCTGCAGCAGATGCTGACGATCAGCCTTGAGGTCGGCAACTGTTGTAGATAGGCTTCCTGTTTCAGAAAAGGTAGCAGTAGCACACCGTTCGATATGCCACCAATGTCAAAGCCGCCGCACACAATTTTCAGTTTGCGACACTGTGTACCTGTTGATCAGGCATAGCAGGTACTCAGGACAAGCGATGAATTGTTGACTGCAAGAACGGCACAAGTTACTTGGCGGCGCAAGTCTGAGTTTGTGATCATGCAGTCATGCTGTTCACCTGTTTGCTGCTCTAGTTCTCGCTGGAGCTGTGCAACAGCTTCCTGCTGTGCAGCAATGGCTGCTTGCTGCTGTTGTAGTTGCTGCCGGAGATTGTCCCTCTCCTCCTCTGCTGCCTTGCTGGACTGCTGAGCTGCATCCGCTGCAGCCTGCAAACAGTGTAACAGCAGATGTCTGTGACACCGCTTGCAAAAGCATGGCGAGTACCAAAGTTAATGCAGTCAGATTGATACTGCCAACACCCTGTACTTGGGCAACATCAAGGGAGGAGTAGGCTTTGTTACGCCTGTGCGCAGAAGCTGCTCTATGCCCTTGGTTGCAGCAATTATTGCAACTGACTGTAATAAAATACTCATATAAGGCTTTCTGTATGCAGTAGATTCACCTGTGAAAGCTCTTGTAGCTTAGTCTGCTGTTCCTGCAAATGCTGGATCTGCAGTTCTTTGTCCTGTAACCTAGCTTGACATTCCACCAGCGCTGCTGCGTCTCTGTCTCTGTTGACTTGAGCTCGAAGCACACTAGTCTGCATCTCCAGCTCTACGCACCACCGGCAGATAATGGCCATGCAGCAGGCAACAGTAAGGGCAATGTGAGCACGGCTGCTTGCTCTGCAGTCCTGATCGGAAACAGCATGGCATGCAGTGTATGACAACAGCTGCGGCAGATGACCACAGCCAATCTTTCCTTGTCAGGGGTCTGTGGGTGCAGATGCACATCAAGAAGTTCAGAATCGCAGATGCCAAGATGCAGCAAATCACCAAACGACTGTTGTGCCATCAGCAGCATCGAATGCTGCAGATGGTCAAGAGCTACAGATGATGCGATATGCTGGATGTACCTTTGATAACCCTCTTGAGTTCACATATGGTTGCTGCCTGCTCTGCAATAACATCTTGCTGCTGACCAACTGCTATATGTCCTAACCAGCCTGCCCCTGCAGCTGCACTGCTGTGGCCAGGTTCAACCATACTGCTTGGCACAGCTGCAGCTGCACCTGCAGCAGATGGTGATTGTGGTTTGTTACCTGCTGTTATGGCCTCCTCAGGCTCTTTCCTGAGCTGGTCTATCTGGTGCTGCAGCTGCTGCAGCTGCTGATCTAACTGTGCCTCGAATTCAGCGCTTGTGCTGGTATCTGGCACACTGCTTCGCACATGGGGGACATAGCTGTCTTCCTGCAGCGTATGCCACTTTGGTCTGTTTGCTAGAGGTGAGAGCTGTTGCGTTTGGTGCAATTGCTGTAGCAGTCTGCGCTGACTGTCTAGCAGCTGAGCTACTTGACCATTGAGCCTGCACATTGAAGCACTGAGGTTGACCCAGGTATGCGCAAGTGGTTGTGCATCATTTGGCACACACAGCTATTGCATGCATCAGCTCGTTGTGGCTTGTTGGGTCAAAGCGTCTCTCAGAGATCACCCTGCTATGAGGAGCCACACTTAAGTCGGTGGCTCCTTCAGAGTCGACTGAGCTCACCTGTCTTTCTCTTTCAGAGCCTTCTTTAGCAGCTTCAGCAGCCTGTGCTCGTTTTGTGTGACCCCTGGCTTGCACTGCCTGATAGTTGGATTCTCTGTTGCCATCGGGGACTGTCTAGTCTGCTCACAGAGTGCAGAGACCAACTGCTTCTGTAGCGCCTCTGTGTTTTGTAGCAGTCTGCTAAGGTCACTGTTTCTGCTGCCAACTGCAGACAGTTTGTACCTGTCCCGAGTCAACTGGGCTCCCTGCGACTGATGACTGTCAGATCTCAGACCCAGTCGCTCTGCTTGGCACGGAAGATGTTTCGCACTGCAGTCTTGCCCTGACAGCTGCCTCAATTGCTGCTGTCTAAAGCTCTCTGACTTGGCAGCCCCCATCGGTCATCAGGACATACGCTGCTAAAGCAGTAACCAATGAACAAGGCTAACATGTTCATTCACTAAGCAACTTGAGGTTGAGATGGCTGAGACAGATCGCATTCTGCCACCAGTGCGGCTGACAGACCTGATAGCCACTGCACTGCTTGATTGCTGTCGGAGCCAAGTTAAACTGTCTACTGCGCAGGCAGCTGACAGCTCTCCCATGCAGATTAGCTGCAGTTTGTGTCTTCTTCACTAATGATGGGCTTGATGTTGATCAACCGAGCATCTCCTGTTGACTGGTACTGCCGTTGAACACAAGGGCACCACCGCTAGCAACGACTATCAACATTGGGGTGCATCTGCTGGGACCAACTCAGTCAAACGCGATAGCCTTTAGATACCAACGATTCTTTGATGCGGGCGTGCAACTCCATTCCCTTAGGCGTCGTAGTGGTCATGGCATGCCAACATTCAAAAAGCAGAGCATCGCTGGACAACTTTGCAACTATTCGTCATTGATGTACACATGTATACTGCGCTGATACGTTTTACTACACTCGGGTGAACAACGGACATCCCATTCAGATTGCGTAACAAGGACTTGATGTGTACATGGAAGGTAGCTTCTTTCGTGACTTGCAGCGTCCTTGGCTCTACTAGTATTGGCCCTGACCAATGTAATACACCACGCTCGCTGCATGATGACATATCTGCCTGGTATCTGTGCGCTTGCTGCTGTTTTGTGCCTGTCTAATCTGTTTCGTTTGGCATCAAAGCAGCATTGTGCTGAACCAGGCGATGCATCTAGGCGTTTAGCTCCTGTCCATAGCACGCTGTCAAACGGTCCCAAACGTATGTTATTTACCCAGGGCCAGGCAGCTGCCCTGCAGTGCATGAACGGCACTGGAACCTCGAAGCTGACGGTCATGGCCTGTGGATGAAGCGGCTCACCCGTGCAGAATACTCCACATGCCTTGTAGCCCAAACTGACCACCGGTTGCTGCTCTTACCAGAAGCTCATACAATAATTGGCAAGGCAACAGCTGCTCGAAAGATTACGCCTTGGCGAACAACACCAGAAAGCCGCAGCACTCTCATTTCATCACAGTGACTCAAAAACATCGCAGCCTTTCCAACACAAAACACATCACTGCAAGGTGGCTCAACAGAATCCTGCCATATAGACTAAACTGCCACCACAATCACCCTCCTGTCGCCACAAACCCTCATATTGCACATATGAAGCAACACAAACCTCATGTTGCACAAACAAAGCCTTGGTGGGACACAAGGACACATTCTCTGCTCAATCAAGTTTATCCACCCTCGACTGCACCTCGGGTGGGTGAACTACAACTCCACATCGAATATATCCCTGTATCCCACCTTGAGTCCACCATACTATGATATAAACCTGGTAACAAGCAGACTTAAACCCCAGAGTTCAGCCACAGAGTATACATGTCCTTCCTCATTGCCAACACATGGCCTCAAAAGGCCGCCAAAGCCACTCCTCAATGAACATACTGCAGAAAAGATAGACCACACAGCAAAGGGCAACTGACTTGCACCTGCCTGCTGACCACAAAACACCAAGTGCAACCACTGGCAGACTGCCACAATTGCATTGACCGAACAGCTGAGCATGGACAACACAACCAGGGACAGCTGTCTACACGCACCAAGGAGAAGACAGCGGTCACAAACAAAAATTGACGTGGGCACTTGCTTCATACAGTTTCCAGTGACTGCTCAATCCAGCCACAAACTACACCATATTGCAGAAATCATCAGCTCGTCAACAGCTGGGCAGCACAGCACAGACAACATCAATCGCACCAGTGCTTCTGGGCCCGGCCCAAGGAGCAAACCGTAATGCAGAAGCATTCTGCACGGATGCTCCAGTAGAGTGATCAACACCACATCACATGACCGCACGCACATATCGCAGCTGACAACAACAAGCGGCAAACAATCTCAGCAGGATGGTGTTGGAGACCCGTTTCCTGACGACAACAGGTTATGCAGGAGAAGACCTCCAGCACCACCACTGACACAGACAGTAGACCATGTCCATGCTTTTATGCGAAGATACATGTAGCATACTGAAGACAGCAGTACAATTGCAAAATGTAGTCAGTAACGCACATTGCAGCCGCCGCAGCAGCAGGTGCAAGACACAGGCTGCCTGCCTTTGAAACCCTGGCAATCCGACCAGCAGCTTCTCCAGGTACTACCTTATACCAAACATAAAATCGTTTTCTTTCACCTATACGAGAACAACAAGCAGTCACCAACCTGTTGCAGCACATGAATACGTAAAGGTCATGCACACGAGCTAATGCCATGAGCAGACAAAGAGCACTCTGCGTCGTCCCAGACACCTCAAAAAAGCGGTACCTGTGACAGTGTGGGTCAACACCTCAAAAATTCGGTGTGATCCACAAGGGCATCAACCCCTTGCTATTGCTAAACCCTGTACAGGGTTACCAGCATCTGCAAGTCTTCCCAAAATCAAACCCAACAGCAGGATACCGATAGATGTCATGCAATATGCCAAATCTGCTTTGCAACCTGTCCAGTGCCGCATTCTCAACAGGGCATAGCCAGTTTTGCTGCTGGCCGTACATCCAACTAGGCATTGCTTACTGCAAAGCAGACAGATAGGATCGCAACTGCTCCTTGTGCTGCTCGTTGCAATGCGCCATGAGCACGCGAATGAGAGGAACACATGCCAACTTGTGCGCGGATGGCCTCACATCAACACTGCCACCGCCAGCTGCTACCATTCCACCAGATTTGACTGCCTGCATCAACCCCCACAGATGCAGCATCACCAGCTCAGTGAATTGCCCGAGCAACACCTGCCAATCCCCCGCTACCTCAGCAGCAGCACCTGCTGTGGCTTGAGCTTCCATCATGAGCTCTTCTTCCGCTACTTTCTCAGCTTCACCTTTCTTATAGCCCTCACCCAAACTGCGGATTGTGCCACCTGCTGCAAAGCTGCCCAGCCCAAGTTCAGATGCACGCAGCAGCAGAGAGGCCAACACACTGCCCAGCCAGTCAGGGCTGGCATCAGCAGCCACCCGGACAGCAGGAAACAGGGGAAGCAGCTGTTGTCCACTCTGCTTTGCAGCTGCTTCCAGCCCAGCTAGTGCTGCAGCCAAACATGAAGCGGCCTCTTCTGGCTTGGTCAACCTCTTGACCATCTCACTAGCTGCAGCTGACAAGGCCACAGTGGCATCCAGCATGCGTCTTTCAGCCTCCCCGCCAGCGGATGGAGCAACAGCTGGGCTATACACTTGATCTGCATTGCGCAGCAATGCCCAGATGACGTCCAGACCAGTGGCTACACCTTTGCTTTTGCTGTCCTCCAGAGCTGCATTGGCGCCTGCTGCCTGTTCACCTGCCAGTGATGGCACGGTGAACATCAGCCTCAACGTCTTAGACACCAAAGCACGACCCTTGGGAAGTACAATGAGCCGGACAAACACACCATCACCTCCTATGGTGCCATCTGCAGTCTTCAGCAGAACAGGTGTATCTGGCAACCTGAAGGATGCTGCTATACCATCCAAAAGCGCAGCCCGCCTGTGCAGCAGCATCTGTGCCTGATTTGGGCTGATGCTGGGCACCTGAGCTCCTGCAGGGGCTGTGCCTGCTGCTGCTGCAGCTGCAAACATGCGGTCGATGTCCTCTACATCGCTGAGCAGCAGCATGCAGTCCTCGATCATGATGCGAGCTGCAAGCATTGGCTCCTGCAGAATGACAGACATACTGATGCAAGTCAAGGGTGTGATCTGCCTTGGGTGACTTACAAGAAGATAGGTATCAACTCTATAAGGTCAACCAGACAAAGAGCGTATCTTGCTGCACATGTCCAGCAGCCGTTTAGCGAAATGCAAGTACACTACAATCTCCTTGAAAAAGAATAGACCATCTGCAGCAGCTGGGGCTAGCTGTCGCCTACCTGTTCAAGTGGCCTTGCCTTTCCCTCTGAGCCATGTGACTGCTCCATGGCACTCTTGCTGCTGTCAGCTGCTGATGTGCTTTGCACATTGCTCACATCCATAAGCATCTTAGGTGTTCTGATGTTGCTGATCACGATCTTTCCTAATCCTGATAAGTCTGCAAAACGTGGTTCTGTAGCTTCATGGCTTTCACTGAGGTCTCGTAGCTCAGCTGGCGCAAAGATAAGAGCATTGCGACCACCGTAGTACTTGTTCAAAAAGGCCTGTGGGATAAGAAGGTGTTCCAACATGTGACCAGAGCAGCCCACAAGTAGATGTGATGAAATCACAGCACGACATACCATGAGAACTTGCATCTGCAGCCGGCAATGGAACATTTGCTGATCAACTGTAACGTCCGCTTTGCGGCGTTGTGCAAAGAACCTTTTCATTGATCAGGCAGCTCCAGCTACTGCCCACCTGGTAATAGAAGTCTTCTGCATAAGGATGCCCTCCATGCGTGGCCATGTGCTGGATACGTAGTATGTAGTTGATCTCATCAGCAGTCATCATTTCGCTGCCCGACGTCCTCAGCTTATGTACAAGCTGAGGCCCTGAGTCCGGGCCTGCACCAGGCTTGCCTACACTGCTTGCAGTGCTCGGTGCATTTGCTGAAGGGTCATATCCACCACCAAAGGCTGAAGCTGCACTATTACCAGGTGAAGGATATCTTGGTTGGCTAGGTGACCCTGACTGCTGCAGCTGCCCGAGAAGCTGGTTTGCTGCTGGTCTGGAGTTCCATGCTCGTCCAGGGCTCTGCTGGCGAGGCTGTATTGCAGCTTGTGGATCTGCTACAGCTGGCTGCTGCGGTGGGGGCACTGCTGCTAGGCCATCTGGTAACTGGGGCTTGCCATACCCTGGTGGGGGCTGCTGAAAGTGTGGGGGTGGGGGCCCATGAAAGCCAGGAGGTACACCACCTCGAGGTGCAAGCTGACCTGCAACCAGTGGGGTTGACAGCGGCATGCTTCGCATACACATGTTCACACATAGTCTATCAGGCTTGCTGAATGCATGGTGTCCCCCTGAATGCATGCAATCCACCCTGCAACAGCAACATGAGGATGCCTGACAAAAATGGGGCAGCAAAAGATGCAATCTCCAAAAGCAGACTTGTGAATGGTCTACCGTATTTGTCTTCAAATGAACAGACTACCCTACATGCCAAGGACTGTCAGCTTGTTTTGTGCAATACGTACCAGGCATTGGCGGTCCTCTGGGCGGCATCCCATCATGTCCAAGGAATGGAGGAGGGACCATACCAGGCACAGGTGGTGGTGGCAGCATGCCTGGATGTGGAGGGAGACCAGGATGCAATCCTGCAAGAGGAGGACCTAACATAGGCGGAGGCATTGGTCCACCTGGTATTGGTAGAGGTGGCGGCAGGTGTGGGGGAGGCAAGCCTGGCCTGAAAGGTGGCCCCATTGCAGATGGTGGCAGACCTCTGAATTCAGGTGCTACACCAGAAGCATGCTGCTGCTGTGGAATATTCGCCAATGCGTCCAAGCCACCCATGGGAGGAGGTAGCGGCGGTTGCATACCTCCTGGGCTAGGGAACCCTGCTGGGGGCATGGATGCATTAGGTGGTGGTCCCATAGCACAGACTGCTGCTTGATGGGGTCCCATGGCACCTGGCGCCAACTGGTGAATTAGCGGTGGACCAGTGCTGGGCATCTGATGTACTTGATGTGGCTGACTACCTCTGAGCATCGACAACAGCTGACCCCCCGGCTGCAGCTGTTGCTGTTGCTCGGCGGCCTTGCTGGCAGAACTCAGCATTTGAGCTTCTAGATCAGCCAGCGACATAGCGCCAGCAGCGCCTACAGGTCGCTCAAGTCTTGCTGGCTGCGATAGATGGGGTGGCACTGGACTAGACTGCACTGCACGGTGTGCATCTGCAACAGCTGCTGGTGCAAGATGTTGCTGCTGCTGTTGCTGTGGAGATTGATGCCCTAAGTGGCCAAGTAACAAGGGCTGCGGGGGCATTGGTGGTAGCAGTGCCTGCTGATGACCAGACTGGTCCATGCTGAGTGCAGAGCCAGGGCCATTGCTGCCTGGTTGAGCCTCAGCTGTCTTTGGCGCTTGTTGTGTGTGCTGATCCACCTAGACATGAAGCAAAGGAACGGAACTGAGGCTGACGTAGAAAATAAGTCCACCAGTGAACATGCATCAGAGTACATCCGAAGATAAACAACACTTGGCATCCATTGCCAACACTGCAGCTGCATGCAAGAACGCAGCAGCCCCTCGTCAGGGTGTCAAGCTGCAACGCCATTCCGAGGCCTTACTGATGATCTACCACTTCAATCAAGCAAGCACGAGATTGAGCTGAGCTGTTTGAACACAGCTTAGCCTGAAGGGCGGTTCGTTGCTGTACCTTGCTGCTACTGCTGGCGCCATGCTCGCCTTCCTTCATAAGCAACTGCCTACGTACCAGCGCAGCCAAGGACAGATCCTCGTCCTCGTCCTCGTCATCCATGAGCGCTTCAATTGGCAGGTCATCCTCGTCTTCCAGTTCTCCCTGAGCTGGCAACTCTTCAGGAGGAGCCTCCAATCCATCCTGGTGGTCATGTGGCAACAGCATCATTCTCAGGCATTGCTATGGTGTGCCGCTATACCGTGCCTACTCATACCAAACACAGTGATATGGAACTTGTTCTGTTGTAATCACTGCAGAGGATAACTGGCTTACCTCCAATGCACCGCCCAACCCTTCATCAAGTGGGGCCATGTCCCCGAAAAAGCTGTAGGCCCCTGCATCGAACGCCCCCTGCAATCATAGAATTGTGAGTAAGTTGACACGATAATTGGTCAGCGCATCTCGCTTTGTTTGCATCTTGCCAGCAGAAATCAGTACTGACCTGCTGGTCTATCTTGGCCCCAACATAGCCTCCTTCTGCAAAAGTGCAAATTTTCATCAGTTTTGAGAGCTCGTGCAGTTCCATAGACGCTTACAAATAGAGAGTGGCAACGCACCCTCTTGATCTTGCGCCATTTGCTTGGTAAGGGTCCGCTTCACAACTCCATCAGAGCTTGATGTACATACAAAACTGACCCACTTATCAGACAGTCTTGTTGAGACGACAAGAGACGCCTGCGGCCACAGCTGGGACAGCTGTGTTACCGCTTACGTTTTGATGCTGCTCTTGCAGCAATTAGTGTATCAATATATGCAAATAGGACTTTTGGCTGGGGCTATTCACAGCTTAATGTACCATCAGGGGTTTTGAATCCGTCGTTCTGGCCTTGTCAGCTGTACCTCCGCTATAATGCCTGGCTGCACAGCTGCCGTCTTTGGATGCGAACAGGAGATAGGCGAGATGATTGCTGCAATCAAGCTCGCTTGCCCTTAATCGCAGCCTGCTTTCGTCTCTGCTGTAGTTGTGCAGCTTGATGCAGTCTTACTGCAACTGGACCCGTGTCACCGTCTTAATCTTGCAGTCCTTGCCTGACCACAAAGCTGCTGTGAGTGCTTGCAATCGATCGTGCAGATCAGCAAATCGCGGCGCATCCAGGCAATCAGTTTGAATGCCAAGATCGGCTGCCATGTCAAACCCTTAGCCAGGGTTGTGAGTCCCAATGGCATGGGTGAGTATTGCTACTACTATAATCATGCAACACACAAGATGTCTGCCATATCTGTATGGAATGCACGGCACTTAGAACCGTGTAACCATGAGTACAGAAGTCACTCTGACTCCAGGTCCTCAAAGATTTTTCCATGTTTCTTGGTGTGAAGCAGTCTGCCATTGATGGTGCATTTGCTTTAGTCCTTACTGCGCAGCCCCTTGATAGCAGCATTTGTTCTTCAATATCAGCCAGCATTGCATTGACTTTGCATGAGCCAACTCTCCTTTCACACTGCTGCAAGGACCCTGCACAACCTTCTAGTGCCACTAGTGCCACTTCAGGGAAGTCTGATGTATCAGAGGAGCTTGCACTGCTGGTGTTGTGAGTCTGCGATTAATGCATTGTCACAGGACAGGGCAAAGGGCAGTGAGTCTTTTTGACAAGTGCTGTGATCTCAGTACGTGTGACCATTGTCAAGGACCGTCTAGAAACTCTGACTGCAGATGATCGAACACCAGCCATATGTTTGAAGGCTGAAACCTGTTGATGATTGGTAGCAAACATCCCCTTTTCCCCACCTAGGTGAGGAATTCCTCGGTGGATTCAGGGAGTTTGTAGCCTGCTGTCTTGAAAAATTCAAGGCTTGTGCTGATGTGACCACCAATAGTTACCAGAGCCTGGTCCGCAGCACCCAGCCTGCTTGCCAAGCGGCATTTTAGATGCCACCCCCGTGGTGGCTGCCTCGAGCAGCCTGAGGTGCGAGCTGTCAGAATGGTGGTGGTCGCTAAGGCAACAGGTGAGTCGATTTCATACTCGACATCAGGTCACAGACGTGTGCTCTGTGGCATGGACTGCAGATGATGCATTTGTGCCTGTGGCATCACGTTCTCTGGCATGTTTGAGAATGTATCAATGAGAAGTTCAGAAGCTTCTGACAGTGCTAGATAGCTGGCGCCACAGCTGCCGCAGCCGGGTGGATAGAACAGATCATTGTGGGTCGTGTACCTGCCGCACTGTGGCAGTCATGATGAGTTGAAACGTACAATACATCAGCTGAAATCAAAAAGCTTTTTATTCTTGGGATGAAGCAAGTGGAACTTAAGCGTAGAATGAATTTCACAGGTCTGCCAAAACTATGGGCTGTTTGGCAGGTGCTGAGCCCGAATCTGCAGGTGTTTGCCCCTAACCTCCTTATGCCCAGCACCCAGTATTTTGCAGACTCTAAAGTACTCCAAGCAAGCAATCAGCCTTCAGGAGCTGTACAGGTTGTGTACTAGTGCAGTACTATGCGGTGTTGAGTTGACCACCGTCAACTTGGCAACCGAACAATTGGCTGCCAGGGTACGAAGGATGAAGGCAACTTACAGGAAAGGACACTGGCAGATTGCTCATGCTGTGATGGACTAGTGGACACTGTGTGTTCTGCGATCTCCCTCGGAAGACTGTCGAGAGTCTGCCACCTGGTATGTACCTGTACGCTGGGGGTGACAGTAGGCATGCCCTGCAACCTTTGGCCAACACCCACCGGCAAGAGTTCTGCAGGATGTTGTACGCTTGTTCATGATGACCCATTGTCTCGGGTAAGCTTGTACTGTACAAACTCCTGTATGACTCTGCCAGACGACAGCAGTTTAGATTGTCCAGCTGTAGCGCTGGTGTGTTGCCACTCTTCTCCCATCGTCCGAAACACATAACAAATTGCTACGACGTTATTCAAACGAAATCAAGGGCCCTCAAGCTTTGACGGATGCCGCTGCCGCAGTGCGCAGCATGCCGCTAGTGTCACGTGCACGTGCAGGGCAACTGCACCTGGAGGTTGGGCCGTGGTCATGAAACGCAGCAGATAACTAAACCTTGCAACAGCACAACAACTAAGTACATCGACTGGTTGGTCCTTGCAGCTGACTAGGCCCCCCACCAATGTGGGCACCAATGTGCGCAGGACCAAGACAGGGTCCTAGGTATCCACAGCATAAGTCGGGCGAGGCTTGTCGGATTGGCATGCTCTGGGTATACAACTTATCACAGCTTATGCATGGCTGTAAGGCATCTGCTGAATGATAGGGTCCTGTGCGGTACGATGATTGAAAGCGATCTTACTCTCTCCTTCTGTTTGGCTCTGGCTGCAAATGAAAAAGTACTTTGTACGTTATAATTATCTGATCCAACTCACTTCTGGCTTGCGAAGTGCACATGGAGAGACATTTGGAGGAATTGACTTGGAGCCCTTCGGCCTACGCTTGGGACCCACACAGGCTTGTAGCTGTGCCCAACGAGCCAAAGGAACCAGCTTCGTTGCTTCACCAGTCTGCAGCAGCTGCTGGGACGCAGCCGGAGTCGTTGGTCGCCCCAGTACTGGGCTCTGCAGCTGCAGGCAGTGTCAATCAGTCGTTCAGCGCCAAGTGCAAGGTATGCAGCTTCATCCGCTTATCAAGAAACTTTTAGCTCACTTGTATGATCAACACATGCTGATTTAACCGCATTACACGCTATATAAGCAGCAACATGAGGCACTGGACATCTTGCAAGCAGCCCAGAGCTTGAACCTTGGCTCCTGCATGATGCTGCCCTGGTCATGCAGGTTGAAGGCTGTATGCGTTTGCTTCAAGATGAAAAGCCTTATTACCAGCGCTTCATGGTTTGTGAGGAACACATGCGGTCTTCGGCTATCACTGTGGATGGAGTAGTGTGCAGGTTCTGCCAACAGTGTGCCAGGTTTGAGCCTGTGGAGGCCTTTGATGGATCTAAAAGGTACGGCAACACAAAGGAAACGCATGTGCATCATACCTTGCTGTCATTGCTAATCTCAAACCCAGACACATCCAGTTACTACATCAAAACCCTCCTTGTGGTTACTGCTAGTTGGTTGTAGTTGCAGATAGTGTCTGGTTGTGTCTTGCTATGCCCAGCGAATGCAGTAAGCAATGGCTCATGCTTGCTGTGTTGCAGGAGTTGCCGCGCTCGCCTGCAAGAGCATAACAAGCGGCGCAGGAAAGCTGGCACCAACAGAGTTCTGCGTCGACAGCGTCGAAGTGCCTCAGCAAGCAAAGCAGGCAGCGCAGAGCAGGCAGCTGCAAGCATCACTGATGGATTGAGCCACCAAAACAGTTCAGGCACACAAGCAACCGGCCCAGCAGTTGCAACTCAATCAGCGTCTAGAAGCAGTGGTCCTGCAGTCGACATGGCACTGGAGATAGCCAGCATTGATAATCAGTGGCAGAGCATGAGCAGCCAAAGGGTGGAAGGTCCTGACAGCGTTTGCAAACAACAAGCACATGCGACACTGCACTTGCGTAGTCCTCGATCCAACTCACACCACCCAGACAAGACTGGATGTGTTCTCAGCAGTGCTGCTCCTGTATTGACAGTGACTCCTGCACCGCCCAGCAGTGGCGAGCTGCAGTCTGTTCAAAAACAACATCAGCTGCCAGTGCAGGGAGGAGCTGGATGTGGACCGATACAGCAACAGCAGCAGGGCAGCGTGCATGGCGACGCTGCTATGCTGCATGGTGCCAAGCCTGATGCAGTCATCGACCCATGGAGAGTTTCGTCCCAGAAGCAAACGCAGCCACTGCAGCCTCACAAGCAGGTTCAGCAGGCACCGCAGATTTTTGCAGGAGCTCTGGATACTGATTCAGCCCTTTTCCAGCGATTCTTGGGATCATGTGACAGCGTGTGTGCACCTGCTGTTGAGGCTCCTCCTGCTGCACTAAGTCTGCATGCCAGTTGTATGACACCATCAGCTGATTCCGCAATAGCTGTACCCGCTGCAGCGCCTGCATGCCATCATGGGACAGCTTCAGTAATGCAATGCTCAAACACAAGTCACTTGTCGCGGATGGTGTCTCCCAGAACTGGACTGGACAGCATGGCTGCAGCCGGTAGAGCTTATCATCCATTACCTCAGCAGCAGCTTCAGGCAAAACAGCTTGCACCACAAGGGTCGGCATGCACAAGCTGTATCTCACAACATCAGCCGCAGCAGACTCAGAAAACAGACTGGTTGATGACTGACGCAGAGATCCTTCTTGACCAGTTGTTGGCCGAGTCGCAGCAACCGCTGCATGACAGTCAGATCAACAGCAGAAGATCAGGTACATGTAACTGGTGCAACCATGACCGTTGTTGCTGCAACTCAATTGCTGGGACCTTGGGAAGTTTGGGGCCCACTATGGCACAGCAGCCTGCACTCAAGCAACCCCAAGAACCTCCAAGTGTGTTGCCTAATACCAGCAATGCTATGCCGTCAGCAATGCAGTCCATGCAACAGGGCAATGCATATAGGCCAGCTGACAGTAGCTGGGTGGTGGGCAGCAATGCTGCCAGCCAACAGCAAGGTGTTTACAGTGGCGACATGCACAATGCTATCAGCATGTGCTCTGCACTGCCTGCAACAGCGAGGGCAGAAGGCACTGCTGATGCTGAGCTGCTGAAGCAACATTCCCCAAACGCTGCTTTGTCATGCTCAGGACAACAGCGGCAGTTTCATAGTAGGCAAATGCAGTATCAGCAGCAGCTTGAGCAGCAGCAACAACAGCTATCAGCACTGCAGCGGTTTGAGTACCAGGGTAGAGAGTCGGCCGATCTGATGGGTAGTCCCTTGGAAATGGGGACGATGAATGACATGGAGGAAGAACTCCTGATCGACCAGCAGATACAAGAATACATGCAACGTGCGCAAATGCAAGCAACTCTGTCAGCATCAGGACAGGAGGTTGCAGCTACCGCAGCGAATCCCTGTGGGAGTGTAACTGCATATGCTGGTAGGGACGTTGGCATCACGCATCAGGTCCGTTCCACTGACTACAGCGGTGGAACTGAAGGTTGGTTTGCAACGACACCGGCTGCAGCTGCGGGTGCAGCAGCAGGAGCATCTTGGTATTTGCAACCCGATGTGCAAGGCTATCCATTGTCCTCACAAGGTGCCCACTTGCAGCAGTCACAACAGTTTGGCTCAGTGTTGTCTGGGCATGCCTTGCAAGCGCAGCAGCAGCAGCAGCAGTGGCAGAACAGTGTGCCTCAATGTCGTCAAGGGGCCTCCACAAGTGCGCAGACATCGGGGATGCAGCAACAGCAGCAACACCCCTTTGAGGCTGCACTGCAGATTGCTCAAGGTAAGCTTGATCTCTTGCTATGGTGGTGTGTCACGCGGGCGTATGCATTGCAGTATGCTGACAGTCAGCAACAGAATCAATGCATGCTAGTGTGTCGTGTTGGGGTCGGTGCATCGCAAAGTCTGCAACTACACAGGCTGCAGTTGCAGCACTTCTACACAGCAGATGCAAAGAGCTCACAGCCATGCAGTATGTGCCTCTGTCCAACTACTTCTGCTGTACCTATGTGTGTGTGTGTCCTGCTATTTGCTTGTAGGTGGTGCCTCTGCTGCCACCTACGGTCCGAGTGTAGACAGCTCAGTGAGACTAGGTGTGAAGATCCAGAACATAGCACCCCACCAGCTAAACCACGACATGGTATCATCCCTGAACGCCATGCTGAGTGATGTGGGAGGTGTGGTGGAGACAGGATACATGCGTCCAGGCTGTCTACACCTGCTGCTGCAGATCCGAGTCCCTGGTGCTGCACATGGGGCTCCACATCATCCTGTGCCACAGCAAGTGTCAGCCGCACATCAGCAAGGGAATGGCGATAACAGCAGCAATGTGTATTCAGATGCAGCTGCAGCTGTTAGCACAGCCTTGGCAGGTGTAAGCAGCACAGCCTGGGCTCGTGCCTTGTTGCACAGTAGTTCCGTAGACAGCAGTACCAGCAGGCATGGTGATGAAGCCCAAGAGGGTGATGGCAGCCCGCAACCGCTGTCATTGACTGTACAGCTGCCTGATGGGCGAGCTCTTGCAGTCGCGCCAGAGCCACAGGTTGTCTCGGTCACCCGATCAGGCATCGAAAGCACCACTGGGGCTGCAGTACAGTCATGGGATCAGTCATACAGGCAGCCTGGTCAGCCGCTACTACAGCAGGTTGTGCCCTGTGTTGTGAGCAGCCTTGCTTCCCCTGCTATTGTGATGGCTGTGGGCTCCGGCTTGCACACACCAGGCTGTGCTGTTCTTAGCAGGATGCAGGGCATGTTCCTACCTGCCACAGCTGCACCCTCACCCTACATACTGCCCAGACGCACAGCAGGAAGCTCCAGCGACCATATGCGTGTTGAAGTTGCACGTCTGCAACGTGATGGGCTGCTCTACATAGAGTTCCAGCAGGGCGTACTGCTATCAGAGTGCAAGCCAGTGCTGGTGGTGCAAGATGTTGCTGTGCTAGCGGAGTTGAAAGAGCTGAATCTGCAGGTTGCAGCTGGCGGTCACAAGCAGTTAGCGGCAGAACGGCTGCTAACCGACTTTGGTAGACTGCTTGATTTCCGTGCTGTATCAGAGAGGCACCAGGGTGGTGAAACCCCTGAGCAACAGGACCAGCATGCAGAGGGCGGAGCATCAGCAGCTGTTCAGGGACCAGGGGTCTTGATTGAGGATAGTGCTTATGAGGAGGGCTTCTTTCACAGGGATGGGCATGAGGCTGATAGTAGACAGGGTTCCCCACTGACTGCAGCTTCTGATGGCACCGCAATGAGCTCAGCAGCAACAGATCGTACCATATCAGCCTCTTCCTACAGTGTTGGATCAGCTGCGAACTCAGATACAGCAGTAGCTAGCGCAAGTGCTACTGAGGTGCTTGCAAGGCATGCTGCAGGCACTTCAGGCTTGACTGCACCAGGGAGCACAAAGAGGCACATAAGTTTCCTGGATCAAACTGAGCCAGCAGGGAACAGGGTAGCTCGAATTACCTCAGGTGGTGAAAGCAGCACCACAAGCATCGGCTTATCTGCAGCTACAAGGCGGCTGCGTCAGAATCTTGGACGCCTTGTTGACAGGACCAGAAGCTTCAGCTGGAGTCAGCGATCTACGGCAGGGTGCAACAGGGAAACAGAGGCTTCCGCAAGTACAGCCAGATCACAGGACATGAGCGGCAGCCACAGCAGAGCACTGAGCCAAGCAACACACTCTGCTGCAGCAGGCAGGTCGTCAGTTGTCTTTCGCAGCTGTTTTATGACCAGGACTGCAAGCACACAAGCAAGCAGTGTCGGCAACAGGACTGCAGTCACTGTACAGCAGATGGATACAGTAGGAGGGCACGTCCTGCAGCATCAACAGGAGGGACTGTCTCAATTGATGGCAGCAGAAAGCGACAGGGCTGTTACCGGCAGCTCTCTGGGCGAGTACAGTGATATGGCAGCAGATGCAGACTTACTGCAGGAGAGCTATTTCTGCGATGAAGACCAGGAGGGGCTGATGCACCCAATGCTGGATGTTGAGTACAAGGCCTGGATGATGTAAGTTGCAAATCAGCTCTGCTGTTGACATTTGTAGTACCACTCACATATCAGCATTGAGACACCAGGTGCTTGTTGGTCGCCTCCGCATTCCGCTAGAGCGTCATCCAGGCGCATGTAGGACTGACAGGATCTTGGCCAACTCGCGGAGCATACAATGCTTGATCTAACACTACCATCGTGTCGTATGGCTGAGTTTGATGTATTCAAATCTGACTTTCTGGCGCATTCTGTTTGATTTCGCAGGGACATAGGTGTGCGCCTGCTGCAGTACTTCCTTGACAAAGGCTGCCCAGCTTGTTGCAAGCTAGTTCTTGAGATCCTACTCATCCATGCAGCCCCTGTGGCCTCATTCCCAGCTATAGCAGCTGCAGTACGAGCAGATGATCAGCTTAGCATCCTCCACAGAGCAGTGAGATCCGGCAGTGTAGCTATGCTCATCATGGTACTTCATTGGGGCGTGCAGCAAAGGTATAAGCTACCGTGGGATAGTCCAGGGCCCCTGGGGCTGACTCCCCTCCATCTAGCAGCCCTCAACGGCAAGGGCGCTCGCATCGCAGTGGCAATACTGAAGTCCTCTCCAGCAGTTGCATCGCTGTGGTTCCATGTGACAGCAAGAGATGGTTGTACGCCAGCTGCCTATGCAAGCAAGTTGGGGCTCAATGGTCTCAACAGATTTGCATGGAGCATGTTGCATGGAGCGCAGCCCCTGCAGGCATCTGGGGTGCACACGCAGCAGAGTGAGCAAAGGATTGAAGAAAGACCTTCTGGTGCACAACCATCATCACAGCAGCGACAGCAGGAACAGTCACTAACAGACCATGGGAGTCTTGCTGATGCTGATGCTTCCGCAGTGGCAGAGATGTTGATTGAAGAAGACAGGCTTGTTGATGTGGGATTTTATGAAGGGTGGCTGCAGCTACAGACTGTCGATCGTTCTCTTACACCCGTTTTGGAACACTCAGCAAGCAGCTGTTCTATCGCATCAGTGTCCTCTTTGAGCAAGTGCAGTGACACATGTAGTATTGACAGGAATGGTCCATCATCAGAGCAAGGAGCTGCGCATCAGGACAGTAGCGCCACCAGTAGATCAGATGCTACACTTCTATCTGCAAAACTCACCACTCCAGCACCTTCTGATGAGTACTTTGAT
>LWCB01013692.1:0-10113 GCA_001630525.1 Coelastrella sp. M60 | reverse complement strand
GAGATAGGTCTCACTCATACAGACCGCGTCATAGGGGGTCGTTATAATCATTAAAGGCACATCTCACACGCGAACCATTATAAGTATTTGAGCAGCAGCAGCAAACAAGCTGCGCTTGCGTTCTAAATCAGTTTAAAGGTGTGGCAAGCTTTTGAGAAGCAGCTGCAGGGAATAGCATGCTGGCGCACAGTGTGGCAGCAGTCTGTTGCTTCGCGGCTTTGCTTATTCCAATGATCGCACGCATTGCTTCAGGATGTAGCGAATGTTTATTCATTGGACGATAGAACAGGCGGATTCAGCTGACTTGGCCGGTGCAGTTTGTACTTTGTACTTCTAACATTGCACGAAGACACAACCTGTGGCCCGCAGGCCGAAAGAAATCGGAGACTCAAATGAGTTGAAGAATAAACAACTCTTCAGTACCTCTTGCTGTGCTTGTCTCAGTCGAACAAGCAGCTGCCCGCCTTGATGGTCAAATGGCATTATCCTGCACATGAGGCCTTCGGTATAGGACGCATTGCAATGAACTAACTCATACGTCGGGTGCGGGATCACGCGCAGCTTGGAACAAGCAGCCAGAGGTTGCTTACTACGGCATGTGTATCCCTGAAGTGAAAGGTCTGCAGTTGCTATGTACACCGGCAGTTCTTCTCATTCTGTCTATAGGATGGTGTTCACTGATTACAATCAAAAGGCAGGTATTATCTTTATCAAGGGATATGTTGGGCGTTGCCTCTGGTTCTTTGGGCAACATCCAGACCTTATGTTGGCAACAGCAACTTGTTCCTGATGCGCACAAGTCATCTTGCTACATGAGCCATGTTCCAGAAGCTCGACCAGTCTTTCAAGACTGCCAGTCATGTACAGGTGCCGCTATATGCAATGTCTTCTTGGGCATAGCATCGATCTCAGCTGACCATCAATGGCTGAACATTGTTGCCCAACTTTAGGCTGCATATCTGTGCCGGCAAACCTCACTGTCCTATACACAATCACCTGCTGCTTGTTCAGGCTACTTGCTACAACAGCAGCACAAGCAGTAGCAGCTGAGGTGCAGCGTGTTGAGTAGCTTGACACTTCCCATCACAGCCATGACAGCAGGTGACTGCATCACTTGTGTTGCTGTCCTGGGCAACGTATGCAGCGTCAGCATTGAGATGCAGCAACCCAGCAATGCATGGTTGTGCAAGCTGCCATTAGTTGAGCTGCAGAAGCTGGCTTCTGGTATCTGGCCCAGATGCTCTCATTGTGCTTTCTGTGGTGAACCACAACATGACTACTGCCCAGATGAGGGGCTGGTCTACTGCATCAACAGCGCCTGTATGCAACAGCTGGTTTACCTGGACGTGTAGAGCCTTCTCTACAAGCCTTCTCTACAAGCGGGAGAAGCAGCAGCAGCAGCAGCAGCAGCAAGGGCTACAGCAGCCACAGCAACAACAATGCCGCTATCAGCCCGCACAACAGGAGCATCAGCGAGAACCAATGCAGCAGCAGCAGCAGCAGCCAACACAGCTTTTGTCAGAGCTGCACCACTGTGCAGCGTCCAGTGCTCAGGGTGCCATCAGCAGCTCACCGGCAGGGTCACGTCACATCAGGCAACAACATAGGCATTCACAAGAGCAGAGTATCAAATGCTACATAGTGAAGCCTAAAGCAGCCCGGGCACATCGTCCTACTCGCAAAAAAAGCCAGTTTCTGCAATACAGATATCACCCCTTGACAAACCAGACTGCGCTGAGTAGGCCCAGGTCTCAACGCCGTACTCGGCGTGGATCGGATTCACTGCAGGTCAAAAGGATCAGAAAGAACAGGCCATGCAAGCAGATGTTGATGAAGCTGGTGGCTTGTGCTGCAAGTGACTGAGCTGGCCCTAGAGTTCTCCGGTTGCAAAGAACATAGCAAAGCTGCAGTTGTGCTGCTCATGGATTGTTGTGAGACTGTGTTTCTGTTGTCAGAGTTGGTGATAAACCTGCTTACACCCGTCACTGGGTATCTGTGTTGCTGCTGCAGTTGGCGACAAGGCTGCTGGTGAAGAGACTGGGGCATCAGCAGCACCGGATGATGAGCAGCTGCATGCTCAGCAGAGTCTAGCTGCACAGCGTGATGCAGAATGCCCATCTGATGATGAAGGGCAGATGAGACTCAAGCAGCGGGAGGCGGTGATGCAGCACGCAACCACATCTGAGCCTCTCACCACTGCAACAGACCAGGGTGGCTTGGGTAAGTTCTTGTGTCAGTTGCTGCAGGCAATGGCTTGCTTGTGGCTCTTCACCTGTCCTGGTTCTGGTACCAGGGGAGCAGTGTTGGACACAACATGAGCAGCAATATAGCAATGGAGTATTGCACATCTGTAAGTAAGCTGCTGCTGATTGGTATGAGTGTGGTGTGTATGCAGACACCTGTAAAGCAAACACCTTGTGCCAAGGACCAACATGCATGTGGCAGCAAGGACCCTGGGAAGTCAACTCCCGCTGCACAGAGCGCCGCAGCTCCACAGCAACCTGTCAACCAGCAGAGCAGTTCAGGTGCATTGGGAGCAGGAATCAGTGGTGCTTGTATGCAGGCTGCATTCAAGACACCAGCAGCACACACACCCAGCAGGCCAGTACAAAGAGACCCTGTGCTAGTAGCTGACCAGTTGTCCCATATGCATGAGCTTTGTATGTGGCGTCGCATAGCTGCTCAGGTTTTGTGGTTGTTGCATGGGATGTGTCACTTACAGTTGTTGATGCTTCTGACGCATTGCTGGCGGGCTGTAAGTGACTGGATACGCAGGGAGTCGTGTACCTCGGTGTTCTCTGGGACTGGCAGTTCGGGACTTGTGCGGGTCGATTTGACCGTGCGTGTGTTCACTAGGAAGTGCTCTTATGAAAGTACAAGATAGTTGTAGAATAGTTCTAGCAGCATTCCGCAGGCTGTACACCTGGACGTGCTTGTAAAGTGTTTCTGGCCACGTGCTTACCTTGCCATGTGCCCTTGTCCGCCAGATTCTGTTGGTAGATATGTATTACCGCTTGAACTCTTGCGGTGTCTGTGCGTGTATGCAGCTCATGAGAGTTGCGTTTTCTTGACACTGCAGCAGCTGACCCAGCCATCGAAACAATCGTCAACCAGACAGGGCGTAAGATTGCCGTGTAACAAGTAATTGTTTCTAAGACGACCTTATTATACATCAAGGCGCCTGTTGATGGCTATGCAACAGCGTGTATGCATCAGAAGAGAGCAGAATACTGATGGAGCAGTGCTGCAGGTGTACTACCATTCTGATGGGCTACGACTGACCGTAGCATTCTGACACGCTACCAGCAAAGAGGTCCATGTTAGAATATCATCCCGGAATATAAAGACTTTGCAAGCTGTGCAACCCCTCACACAGAACTGCTGTGATTGAGTGCTACAACCTTGTACCAGGTTGCGGGAGGCGATACTTACGGTGTGCTAGCTGTCGAAGCTATTCAGCTATCACTTCAGCTGTGACCTATTATTTGGTGAGCAGAGCCTGCAGACCCCAGGGACATTGAAAACTTGACAACTGACAGCAGCAGCACCACACCAGATACCTGGTATGCAAGCAGCTGTTGACCAGTCACAACTGGCATCCTAGCGAGCTCAAGCAGTTCGTGCCACGTCAACATATTCCAAATGAGCGGTAGTTTTTTTGAATCTAAGGTGCAGTCATGCTTGCATAGCAGTGGTCTTCGAACTGGAGCAGCACTGGCAGGCCTGCGCTGCTGGTATGGTGACCATTGCTGCAGTGTAACTCAGCAGCAGCTGCGAACCTATGGTTGCTGATCAAGCATAGTAGTTGTAGGTTCATGCTCTGCATCCGGGGACAGGAAATGTCTGACAGCATGTGCTCAGGGATGGAAGAACCACCAACTCCCTCCCTTGACTGCTATCAACTCGGTCAATCGTGCGCGCATGTATGCGCAAGCAGCACCAAGCATGTTATCAAGAGAGCCATCACCAGCAATGCACAGGTACCACCCCCCACCATCAGGAGAGTCTGCTGGCAGTCGATTATGCATCATCAAGCTGCTCAGACCTGCTGGTCAAGCAGATCTTGTCTCGCTGCAACCTCACAAGGTTTCAGTGGCTTTCCAGCCCTGCCCAGTTTATATGCCATAACATAATGATGCTTGAGTCAATTGCTACCAGAAAAAAGGTGTATGGAAGCTTATAATGCATACTAGCAGCCTGTATGGTCAGAAACTGCAGCCTGTGCAACCCCATACCCAAAGCTGTGCAGACCTCCTGTGACTGAGTGGTACAGAACGGCAGGCGACAGTGAAGGAATCCAAGCTGTGGAGGCCTTGTAGCTGTCATATGACTTGAGGGTCATTACAAAACACTATTTGTGACATGTTTTGTCTTGTTATAGCTGCTGGGCACTGCTGAAATGGTTACACCAGGGGTTCAGGTGCTCAGCCACTGAATCTGCTGATTCAAATCCATACCGTACCTTGTTGGACTTGCCAAGAAGTTCCGGAAACAAAATGCAGTGGGGCAATCAGTCTGACTTGCTATTGCCTGTTTCCAGGGCTCACACAGGAGCATCTACACGACAAACACACTCCTCATTTCAGGTAATCAAGCCAGATAACCAGTGCGCGCTTGTTTGTCAAGCAGATCTAGTGTAACTTCAACATCACCCTGTTTCAGCACCGGGCATCCAGTCCGGTGTTCGCATCATAACACAATGATGGCTGGTGCCATTGCTACCAGGAAAAAAGGGAATGAAAGCTTATAACACATACTAGCAGCCTGTATGGTAAAGAACTGCAGCCTGTGCAACCCCATATCCAAAGCTGACAGTGTGCAGAACATCTATGACTGAGTGGTACCAACTTGGCTCTCGCAGAGCCGAAAGTGAAGGAGTCCCAGCTGTGGAGGCCTTGCAGCTGTCATATGACTTGAAAATGATGACCAGACGGTATTCATACTATTTTGGTCGTCAATATGAGTGTTGGGCACTTCTGGAATGGTTGCACCAGTGGTTCAGGTGCTCAGCCACTGAAAGTCATTGCCAATGTGAAGTTCACACCCATACCCCATACCATACCTTATTGCTCTTGGGAACACAATGCATTTGTGGGGATTAGTCTGACTTGCTATTGCCTGTTTCCAAGGCTCATACAGGAGCACCAACACGATAAATGCACTCCTCATATCAAGTAACAAAGACAGATAACATTCTGAAGTTGGTTACCAAGCAGATCTTATCTCACTCACTCACATGGTTTTGGCGGAGTCGCTGCCCAGCCCAGTGTTTATGCCATACCTTGGTGATGGCTAAGCCCATTGTTATTAAGAAAAGGGTGAATGGAAGCTTATCACACGTGCTATCAGCCTGCATGATTATTGAATACGCCCTGTGCAATCCCACATTCACAGCTCAGCAGGTTTTCTATGACTGTCTGAAACAGACGGGGGCCAAAATTGAAGGATTCCAAGCTGTGGAGACCTTGCAGCTGTCACATGAGTTGAAAATCATCACCAGAAAGTGTTTATAATATGTTGTTCCTCAATATAACAGCTGGGCACAGCTGGAATGGTTGCACCAGTGGTTCAGGTGCTGGCTCAATGAAATGTGTTGATTCAACACCATACAATACCTTGTAGGACTTGGGAACAAAATGCAGTGGCGGATTCACTCTGACTTGTCATTGCATAATTACAGGGATCATGCAGGAGTATCTACACGGCAAATACACTCCACATACCAAACAATAAAGCTAGATAACAAGTATGCACTTGCTTGTCAAACAGATCTTGTCCGACTGCAACCTGCCCACATTTCTGTAAACCCATGTCGACACTAGTGATTATGCCATTACTCAGTGATGGCTGGTGTGATTGGCACCAGGAAAAACGTGAATAGAAGCTTATAATGCATACTAGCAGCCTGTATGGTCGAAAATTGCAGCATGTGCAACCCCACACCCAAAGCTTTGCAGAACTCTCATCACTGAGGTGGTACAAACGGGAGGCGATAGTGAAGGATGCCAAGCTGTGGAGGCCTGCTCAAGCTAGTAGTTGTTACATGACTTGAGGATCATTACCAAACACTATTTACCATATGTTGTACCTCAAGGCAGCTGCTGGGCACTGCTGGAATGGTGGCACTACTAGTAGTAATTCAGGTGCTCACAGATTGCCAATCTTGACTGAATCCACTGATCCAACTTGGCATTGACTGCCATAACGTACATAGGCTGCCTAGTTGGATTCAGACAAGATATTGGCAATGACCGTGTGTATTAGTCTGACCGTCAGACTAGTAGAAAGGCTTTCTACTAGTAGTACTAATCTTCTTCAAGGTCAATGCACTGCACGGTGCGTTTGCACGGTAGACAGAAAGGCATGAGCGTGCATCCATAGTGTCACTAGATCAAGCATGTTGTCCGCCTTTGCTGATCATCAGCAAGTTTTCAGTGCATGAGCTTGATGTGTAATCAGCTGCTTTCATGCTGTACAAAACCATCGGAATGCTTTCAGTTGGCCAAAGAGCATAGTAAGCATCATGGTTCCATTACACTTCATTGCATATCAGGTCCGTGAAAAAGGACGGCCGCTGCAACCACTCTCCACTGTCATAGGAACTTGACACACCATTGTCAACAACCAAACAGCAACCACACACACTTTGATACACGGTCGACACAGGTCTTGACAATACCTGTGGCATTTCTATAAGGTCTGGTGCAGCTCTCAAATGAAACTCACACGCAAACAACCATAGCACACTCACCTGCCCTTGCCAATGAACATCAAGCTGCAGCACCAACAACAAGAGAGGCAACTAACAGATACAACCGGAGGAGGTTCTTAAGGCATATCAGATACACCCTTGATGTATTGTAAGCTGCTGACACACTTCACACACCTTGTAAGCAGGTAATCAGTCATCATCGACAGAACCTTCGCTGCAACTGTCGCTGCCACTGCCGCTGCTGCTCAGCTTCCTGGGCTTCCTTGTCCTCAAGCTGCAGCAGCATCCGAGTCAGAACCTCAGCTCTCCAGGCTTCACTACTAGTGGATAGTATCCCTCATTGCTTCAGCTGCTAGCCTGTCCCTACGATGGATATCGTAGGTTATGATCCTGCAGTCACAATCCATCCAACATGTGTTGGCAACACTTGCCCTGCATGTCTGGTTGAAGATGTCAGTTGCTTGCAATGTGCTTGGTTATCTGCAGGAGCTGCTATCCATCAAGCACACACCACTATTACGAGCAGAGGAGTTGATGTGATGTTTTGCTGCTGATGCATCATAAAGTATTCCATCACTGAGCGGGAGACGTATTGCAGTTGAGCTTGTTGATTCATTCAGTAACATGCACTCACTCTGCTAACAGTGTATTGCTGCTCACATTGATCAATCCATCAAGTAACATGCACTTACTCTCTACACTGTTGCCCATGATGACAGCAGCAGCTTCATTGCTTGGGTCTGTGACAGCCTGCTCGCCCATGCGCTCCCCAACATAGAGATGCCTGCACTGTTGTGCTGATATTCTGTTGAAAGGTGCACTGTGCTGGGCCTGCAGGTTATTGAACCAGCCCCAGTTCTCGCTATCAGTGGATTTCTTCACTTCCATCCCCATATGAGGGAGCAAGTACCTGTAACACACATGGAAGCAGGGCAGCACGCATTTGCCGGTGTGCGGCGTGCAGATAGGAGCATGCATGCATACCAGCTGTGCATGCAACAGATTGGAAAACAAACATAGCAAGTACACTATGCACCCTCATTATGATATGACGGCAAGCAGCCACAATTCCACCAAGGCTGCTGCTACCATCTACACCACGAATTGTGTCAAGACACTATCAGCAACACTTACGAGCATCCCTCAGCAATGACCTTGTGGCCTTCCTCCACCCATGGTGATACTGCTCTGGTCCAGGAGGGAGGCAGGATAAAGTTCAGGGGCTCATTGCCATAGTAGTCTGAAGTTTTACCATGGGCGATGATCACCCTGAACTTGGCCTGCCCATCCTGTGTGACCCTTTCCAGCCTGTCACCCTTGCAATACAGCCTGGAAACTCACATCTTATTTCCGGCAAGTGCAGGTAGTCTGGGTGCTTCATGCCCACTATACTCTCAATCCTCACTGCAAGCCAGAGAATACAGCAAGAAGCGTTGGACACTGCTGTCAAGCTGCCTATCACTGATTGCACTAAGCCCTGTTGAAGTTGACAAAGACAACAGTTGCACACATTCAGCCAACCGGTTGATGGCCTTGGTAACATGAACACTCAGTCAGCCTGCCCATTGTGTAAAAAACTTTTGAAGTGCACAAAGTTCCTGCTAACCCACCTGTGGGCCCATACCCCACAAAGAAACTCAGCCTGGCCATATCATGAAGAGCTTGTGCTGTAAAGGCTCTCCAAACTCTCTGCTGCCGCTGCTTGTCTTCCTGCATGAGTCGCTTAGCAGCTGCCTCCACCTGCAGTTGCGATCTCAAGACCTTAGCTATTGTGGGCAGCTGCTTGTTGCTCTCTGCTGCTGCTAGCTGCACAGTCTTTGTGGACCTACAGGAGCAGAATACAAACAGGCAGGGGAATGAGCATGCTGCAAAACTTATCACATGCATGAACGCGTCATGTGGGTGAAGACAAAATTGCTTTTTGATAGTGATTCAGACAATCAGCTGGATGCAGTGTACATCCATGAAGGCAGCAGCAAGCTCTATGACATTCCCGCTATGCTGCTGTTGCTGTTGCTGGTGTGAAAGAGGACTTATCATTGGTGGCAGCAGCATTTGCGAAAACCGCTGAAGCAGACAAAGGTACTTGAACATCTGCTTCCAAAGAGCTCTGGCCCTGCTGCCAGGGGATTCTAGGTGTATATGTACCTACGTCAGTCAGTTCAACAACTTGAGATGTTGCACTAAACATCATTGCATGATTGTCAAATACCTGTTGCAATCCCAATCGGGCAATGCATGTCGACTGTGTGGTTCAAGGAAGGGAAACTAAGGCAGCTGAGTGCGCTAATGAACCTTCAATCTACATGGTCATGTTGCGGCAACTGAGATGTTTGCGTCCTTAACGAGTGTTGGGAAGCCACAGCGCCACCACTAACTCCACCACACTGCGCTGGCGGTACCTGCTGCAGGATGTGCTTGATGACATGCTGCTGCCTCTGCTGTTGTTGTCTTTTAAACTGCTGCACCTGTTCCAGCAGCATCTGCATACGCTCCTCTCTTCGGAATGTCACTGGCTGCTGCTGCATACCTTGCGCTGATGCGGCGGGGATGGCACTGGCCGATGCTGAATGCATGTCCTGCTGGGATGCTTGTCCCTTGCTTACTTGTGTTTCTGCATGTATGCTATTAGGGGTGTTTGTGGTATTTAACGCTGGTATAGACTGCATGGCTGATGCTGCGTGGGGATAGGCTGTCTTATGTCTATAAAGGAAGTTGAAATATCACCTTCTGCAATTCCTGCACAGAATATACATGTTCACAACCGCCCATCAGAAACAGAGTCCACAAGGTAACGACACGACAATGGTTCTGTGATTACTCTCCTTTGCAGCCCCTTATCTGTTGGTCACAATATAAGGTGTTGCAGGTTCTGTCGGATGCAAAAGGCCTCTGATCATTACACCTTGCAGAGGTGAGCAGCACATGAGCACCAGTCTTGACCATCCTACTGATGCATGATTTACGATCACACCAAGGGCCTACATGGCGCACCTTGAAGCAATAATGAGCCTGGTGGATCGACTAAGGAGCCCATATCGCTGTTCGCGAGCTTTCCAGGCACCTAGACCACCGCCGAGCCGAAGACCAGTATGAAACTGAACTGTAGCAGATCAACCACGGCAATCGCCATATTGTTGTTCAATCATCTGCAACGACCCGAGCGCATCTATGACAACAAAGACCTGTATTGACTGGCTGTGCGTTGAACCAGTACAAGTTTGTTACACAAGTTATGTACTGTACGCTGCTGCATTGTGTCTGCTTTACGTGCAGAGCATATGTTCGGATATTTGGCAATATGATGCTTTGAGGAGCTGTTGCCTCATTATCGTTGAATCTGCAGTGCATCCCGCAGGTGGCGTGCTTGGTGCCTATCCACGTGCGCTGCGAACAGCCTT
>LWCB01013691.1:0-26472 GCA_001630525.1 Coelastrella sp. M60 | reverse complement strand
CGCGGCTGCGGATCCTCGTCGAGATCCTCGTGCCGCAGGTGGCGACGACGCTGATGGTCGGCCTCGTGCTCTCCTTCGTCACCATGATGTCGGTGCTGTCGGTGCCGCTGATGATCAACGCCCAGACGCCGACGATGATCACCGCCGACATCGCCTTCCGCATCAACGCCTACGGCGACTACGGCGTCGCCAACGCGCTCGGGCTGATCTCGCTCGCCGCCTCCGCGTCGGTCGCGTGGATCTACCTCCGCCACGCCATGAGGTCGCGATGACCGCCGTGCCCTCGCCTGTGCCGCGCCGCGGCTTGCCCGCCATCGACCTCTGGTGGATCCCGCGCGGGCTGGTGCTCGGCCTCCTCGCCTTTGCGATCTTCGGACCGCTCGCCAACCTCGTGCTCTGGACCGTCGCCGAACGCTGGTACTTCCCGCACACGCTGCCGCTCGACTACGGCTTCAGCTACTGGGGCCGGGTATTCTCCCCCCGCGGCAACGCGATGGAGTCGCTCTCGAACAGCATCCTCGTCGCCTGCCTGACCGTGGTGGTGGCGCTCGCGCTGGCGGTGCCGGCGGGCTACGCGCTCGCCCGGCTGAAGCTGCCGTTCCGGGCGCTCATCCTGCTCGCCTTCCTGATCCCGCAGGCCTTCCCCAACCTGCCCGTCTACGTCAACATCGCCCGACTCTTCTATCAGATCGGCCTCAACGGCACGGTGACGGGCGTGGTGCTGGTGCATGTGACGCACGGTCTCGTCTATGCGGTGTGGATCGCCACCGCGGCGTTCTCGGCGGTCGACGCCGAACTCGAGGAGGCGGCGCGCTCGGTCGGCGCCGGGCCGCTCCGGGCCTTCCGCGACGTGACGCTGCCGCTGGCCGCTCCCGGCCTGCTCGCGAGCGCGATCTTCGTCTTCCTGGAATCGCTCGACGAATTCACCGGCAGCTATTTCGTCGGCGCCCCCGACGTGAACATGCTGCCGCTCCTGCTCTATACCGCCGGCGCGGGCGGCAACTACCAGATCGCCTCGATCACCGCGCTGCTGCTGCTGATCCCCTCGGTCGCCTTCATGCTCGTCGTGGAGCGGTTCCTGAAGTCGGACGTGCTGTCGAGGGTCGGGCATTGAGCGCGCCGCCGCCCGACCCGCCGCGCTTCGTCAGCGCGCAGCAGGTCGCCGACCGCGCCGGGGTGTCGCGCTCGGCGGTTTCCCGCGCCTTCACGCCCGGCGCCAGCATCGCGCCCGAGACGCGCGAGAAGATCATGAGCGTCGCGGCCGAGCTCGGCTACCAGGTCAACGACCTCGCCCGCGGCCTGCTCGCCAACCGCAGCCGGCTCGTGGGGCTGGTGGTGACGCGGCCGGAGCTCGGCTTCCGCGCCCATCTCGTCGCCGCACTGACCCGGGCGCTGCTCCGGCGCGGCAACGTGCCGATCATCATCGACACCGGCCGCTCAGAGCAGGAACTCGGCGCGGCACGGACGGCGCTGTTCGGCCACCGCGCCGAGGCGACGATCGTGCTGTCGGGCTCGCCGCCGGCCTCCTTCGTCGAACTCGCCCGTCGCAACGGCCAGCCGCTGGTGATGATCGGCCGCTCCGAGCCCGACTGCGACCACGTCCGCGTCGACAACGACAGCGCGGCGCGCCACGCCGCCGCCGTGCTCGCCGGCCGGGGCGCCCGGCTGCTCGGGCTCGTCGGCTCGGACAGCGCGACGCCGATGATCGTCGAGCGCGAGCGGGCGTTTCTCGACGAGGCGCGGCGCCGCGGCGTACCGGTGGCGCACGTCCGCGCGGCCGATACCGACTACGGCGGCGGCGCTGAGGCGGCGCGGCGCCTGTTCGCCGGGCCGGCACGGCCGGACGGGGTGTTCTGCGTCAACGACCTGCTCGCGATCGGCCTCGTCGACGCGCTGCGCGGCGAGGCGCTCGCGCGCGTGCCGGACGACGTCGCCGTGATCGGCTTCGACGACATCCCCGAGGCGGCGTGGGGCGCCTACGAGCTTAGCAGCTTCCGGCAGGACCCGGACGAGATCGCCGCCGCCGCGCTCGCCCATCTCGACCGCCGGCTGCTCGACCCCGGCGCCGCGCCGGCCACGACGCGGCTCGCCGCGCCCTTCGTCGCACGGCGCAGCACGGCCGGGCCGGCGGCCGGGTGATCCGCCGCCGCAGCGGCCGAGGCCGCGAAGTTCTTTCGGACGAGACCATGAAGATCATCCAGATTTCCGACCTCCACCTCGTAGAGCCCGGCGCGACGATCCACGGCATCGACCCGCTGCGCCGGCTCGACGCGGCGCTCGCCGCCGTCGTCTCCGGGCACGGCGACGCCGACCTCGTGGTCTTCTCCGGCGACCTCACCGACGACGGCGACGCCTCGGCCTATGCCGCGCTCGCGGATCGGCTGACGCGCTTCCCCCTGCCCCTCCGGCTGATGGTGGGCAACCACGACGACCGCGCCGCCCTCGCCGCCGCGATACCGGGCCTCGTGCCGGAGGGCGGCTTCGTGCAGGCGGTGGTGGATGTTCCGGGCGGCTGGCGGGTGGTGCTCGCCGATACGCTGGAGCCGGGGCAGGTCGCGGGGCGGCTGTGCCCGGAGCGGCTCGGCTTCATCGACGCGGCGCTCGACGGGACGGCCGACGCGCTGCTGTTCCTGCACCATCCGCCGTTCCCGATCGGCGTGCCGTCGCTGGACGAAACGCGGCTCGTCGACGCCGACGCGCTCGGCGCGGTGCTCGCGCGGAACGGCAACGTGCGGCACATCCTCGCCGGCCATGTCCACCGCGCCGCGAGCGGCAGCTGGCGCGGCATCCCGTTCACGACGGCGCGCGGCACCTGCCACCAGTCGGCGCTGGTGCTGGAGGGGCCGCATGCGGTGAGCTTCGAGGCGCCGGCCTACCAGGTGATCCTCGCCGGGGCCGGGGGCGTCGTGGTGCACCTCGAGGAGTTTCCGGCGGGCTGAGGGGCGCGGGCTGCGCTGCAGTCCCGCCTCCGCCAGCCCGACGCGCGTCAGTCGCCCTCGCCGGCCTCGCCGTGGGCGACCGACATCGCCTTCACCACCGCGAACAGGCGCATGCCGGGGGCGATGCCGAGCCGGGCGAGCGAGCGCCGCGTCACCGAGGCGAGCAACGTGCCGCCTCCGGGGCCGGGACCGAGGTCGAGGCGCACGAGGGCGCCGGCGCCGTCGGCGAGGCCGGCGCCCTCCGCGATCTCGGCGACCACGGCGGGGAGGACGTTGAGGGCGGAAAGACCTTCGGGCCGCTCCGTCGCCAGCATCACGTCGCGGGCGAGGATGCGCAGCCTCACCGCGGTGCCGGGCGCGCCCTCGATGCGCGGCAGCCACAGCGGGCCGGCGGCGGAGGCGAGCCGGGTCAGGCCGTCGTCCTCCTGCTCCGCGATGCGGGCGTCGAGGATCGCGCCGGCCTCGCGCGCGCCGAAGCCGCGCGCGGCGGCGGGATCGGACAGGATCGCCGCGGCCGGGCCGGCGGCCGCGACGCGCCCCGCCTCCATCAGCACCACCGTGGTCGCGAGGCGCGCGACCTCGGCGACCGAGTGGCTGACGTAGAGGATCGGCAGGCCGAGGTCGTCGCGCAGCCGCTCGAGATAGGGCAGGATCTCGGCCTTGCGCGCCTCGTCGAGCGCGGCGAGCGGCTCGTCCATCAGAAGTAGGCGCGGCGCGGAGAGGATCGCCCGGCCGAGCGCGACGCGCTGGCGCTCGCCGCCCGAGAGCGCGCCGGGACGCCGGTCGAGCAGCGCGCCGATGCCGAGCAGGTCGACGATGTGGCCGAGGTCGGCGCCGCTGCGCCCGCCCGCGAACCAGCGGCCATAGGAAAGGTTCTGCCGCACGGTGAGGTGCGGGAACAGCCGGGCTTCCTGGAAGACGTAGCCGACGCGGCGGCGGTGCGGCGGCACGAAGGTGCGCGCTTCGGTATCGAGCAGCACCACGCCGTCGGCGACGATGCGGCCGCTGTCCGGCGCGAGCAGGCCGGCGACGGCGTCGACCACCGTCGTCTTGCCCGAGCCCGAGCGGCCGAACAGCGCGGTGACCCCCGGCCCCGCCTCGAAGGCGACGTCGAGGCCGAAGCCGCCGAAGCGGTGGCGGAGGCGGACCGACAGCGTCATCGGCCGGCGATCCGGCGGGCGACGGCGCGCGACACCCATTCGGAGAGGATCAGCGCCGCCATGGCGACGACGATCGCCACGGTGACGAGCCGCGCCGCCTGTGCCTCGCCGCCCGGCACCTGCAGCACGGTATAGATCGCGGAGGGCAGCGTCTGGGTCTGGCCGGGGATGTTGGAGACGAAGGTGATGGTGGCGCCGAACTCGCCCATCGCCTTCGCGAAGGCGAGGATCGCGCCGGCGACGATGCCGGGCAGGATCAGCGGCAGGGTCACGGTGAGGAAGACCCACGCCCGCGAGGCGCCGAGCGTCGCCGCCGCCTGCTCGAGCTTCGGGTCGACCGCCTCGATGGCGAGGCGGATCGCCCGCACCATCAGCGGAAAGGCCATGATGCCGGCGGCCAGCGCCGCGCCGGTCCAGCGGAAGGCGAAGACGATGCCGAACCACTCGTCGAGGAACGCGCCGACGACGCCGCGGCGGCCGAAGGTGACGAGCAGCAGGTAGCCCGTGACCACCGGCGGCAGGATCAGCGGCAGGTGGACGAGGCCGTTCAGCACCTGCCGGCCCCAGAACTCGCGGCGAGCGAGGAGGTGGGCGACGAGGATGCCGAACGGCAGGCTGACCGCCGTCGCGACCAGCGAGACGCGCAGCGACAGCGCCACCGCGCGCCATTCGTCGGGCGTGAGCCAGTCGGTCATGCGCCGCGGGTCCGGCTGTCCGTGGCGTCAGGGCAGGATCGCGAAGCCCTCGGCGGTGAACCGCGCTTTCGCCGCGTCGCCGGAGAGTGCTTCGAGAAACGCCCGGTCGGCATCATCAGTGGCACCGGTGAGGAGCGCGGCCGGATAGACGATCGCGGGATGGCTGCCTTCGGGGAAGGTGCCGACGACGGTGACATTGTCGTCCGCCGCGGCATCGGTGGCATAGACGATACCATAGGGGGCCTCTCCGGCGGACACCAGCGCGAGGGCGGCGCGGACGTTGTCGGACTGCGCGACCTTCGGCTCCACCGCCTCCCAGACGCCGAGGGAGGTGAGGGCGGCCTTGCCATATTGTCCGGCCGGCACCGCCTCGATGAGCGCCATCGCGAGGCGGCCGTCGCCGAGGAGGCCGGCGAGGTCGAAGCCGGGGCCGATCTCCACCGGCGCCGCGTCCCGGCCGTGGGCGACCAGCACCAGCGTGTTGCCGAGGAGATCGCGGCGGCCGCCGTCCGCGACGAGGCCGGCCTTCTCGACCTCGTCCATCCAGTTCACCGCCGCCGAGAGGAAGACGTCGGCCGGCGCGCCCTCGATGATCTGCTTGGCGAGCGCGTTGGAGCCGGCGTAGCTGATCGTGACCCTGTCGCCGGTCGCCGCCTCGAAATCCTGCGCGACCGCATCGAGCGCGGTCTTCAGCGACGCCGCGGCGAAGACGACGACCTCGGCCGCGGCGGCCGGGGTGAGGAGGGTCGGCGCCAGCGACAGGGCGAGCATGGACACGACTGCGAAGCGGCGGATCATGGACAGCCCCGATATTTCCCTCGGGACATATCAGTCGAGCCCCGCGCCGATGGCAAGCGCTATCTTTTGCCGGACATATCGATAGCGGCGCGATCCTGCACGGCTGCGGGGCGCAGCATCGCCTCGAGCTCGGCGAGCTCGCGGGCGGCCGCGGTGCGGGTCGCCTCGAGGATGTCGTGGTAGAGGCCGAGCACCGTGGCGCCGGCGTCGGTGACCTGCGCGCCGCCGCCGCCGGGGCCGCCGCGCGAGCTCACCACCAGCGGTTCGCGGAAGGCGGCGTTCATTTCTTCGACGAGGCTCCAGGCGCGCTTGTAGCTCATGTCCATCTGCCGGCCGGCGGCGGCGATCGAGCCGGTGTCGCGGATGCGCTCGAGCAGGGCGGCCTTGCCGGGACCGAACATCGCCTCGTCGAACAGGATCCTGAGCCGCAGCGTCGTCATCGCCCTGAACCTTTCGCGCCCGCTCCGTCGCGGCCGCCCGCCATAGTGGCGAGCCCGTCGTGGCGGATCAATCGGGCGGCCCGCGTCAGCGCGACAGCACCAGCCAGCCGGCGCAGCCGGCGACGAGGCCGGCCGAGACCCGGTGGACGCGGCGCATCGCGGCCGCCGAACGGACCGCGACGCGCACCCGCGATGCGGCCAGCAGGTACGCCGTCTGCACCGCGAGGTCGACGCCGACGCCGAGGCCGGCGATGAGGCCGAGTTCGCCCCAGGTGAGTGCCGTCATGTCGAAGGCGTGCGGCAGCACCGCGCCGAAGAAGACCACCGCCTTCGGGTTGCCGAGGGTGAGGAGGGCGCCGGCGAGGAGGCCGCGCCCGGCCGACCGCCGCCGCTCAACCGCTCCCGCGCCGGCTTCAGCGGTCCAGAGCTTCCAAGCGACGAAGGCGAGATAGGCGATGCCGAGCCACTTCACGACGATGAACGCCGTCTCGAAGCGGAGGGCGAGGGCCGCAAGTCCGAGGGCTGCGACCATCAGCCAGATCGCATTGCCGAGCACCATGCCAAGCACGAAGGGCACGCTGCCGCGCCCGCCGCGCGACAGGACTTCGCCGATCAGCGCGCCCTGCGCAGGGCCGGGCACGGCCGCCGCGATGGCGAAGGGCACGATGAAGAACCAGAGTGACATGGAGCCGGACATGAGCCCTCCCGCCGGCCGCCGCCCGTAACCGGCAGCGGCACGAAAATGATAGTCCGGGCGGGGCGGGCGGGAAAGCCGCGCGCTACTCGTTCAGCCGCCGGAAGCCGCAGATCCCTCACCGGCGACCCAGGCGTCGTAGGCCGTCATCGTGACCTGGGCAACGGCCTCGAGATCGGCACGCGGGACGCCGTCGCGGCCGAGCAGCGACATGCCGCTCTGCACCGACTGCACGAAGCGCGCGAGGCCAGCGACATCGACCGACGCCGCCAGCTCGCCCTCCGCGACCGCCCTTTCCAGCCGTTCCCGGATGCGGTTGTAGGCGCAGGCGCGGGCGTCGCGCAGCATCGTCTCGAGGTTCTCGTGGCCCTCGCTGCCGATCGAGGCGATCGTCACCATGCAGCAGGGGGGCACGTCGGCCCGGCAACCGCCGAGCAGCGCCGCGGAATCGAGCAGCAGCGCCTCGACGGCGCCGCGCGCCGTGGGCGCGGTCTCGAAGCCGATCCAGAACAGCGGCTCGAAGTTCTCGCCATAGTGGCGCAGCGCCTCGGCGTAGAGCGCCTCCTTGGAGCCGAAGGCGGCGTAGAGGCTGGGCGAGCCGATCCCCATCGCCTCGGTGAGGTCGGAGATCGAGGTCGCTTCGTACCCGCGAGTCCAGAACAGCCGCGTCGCCTGGGCGAGCGCGGCCTCGCGGTCGAACGAGCGCGGCCTGCCGCGGCCGCGGGGGGACGGCCCGCCGGGGGCGTCGCTCTGGTCGGGTAATTTCTGCATCGTTCAACACATAATGCATTGACAGGCCGCGGCCAAGCGCGTAGCGCGTTTTCTGCCGATCGCTACAAAAAACTGCCGCGCGTCACGCACCGCCGCAGGATCACCCGGCCGACGCGGGCTCGACGACATCCTCGCGACCATCAGGAGATGCGACCATGACCCGACCCGAACCGGTGTTCCCGGCCGACCGCCATGCGCTCTACGAGCAGCATGGCTACTCCGCCGCCATTCGCTCCGGCGACCTGCTCTTCGTCTCGGGGCAGGTCGGCAGCCGCGAGGACGGCAGCCCCGAACCCGACTTCGAGCGCCAGGTCGAACGGGCCTTCGCCAATCTCGAGGCGACGCTCCGCGCGGCCGGCTGCGGCTTCGGCGACCTCGTCGACGTCACCAGCTTCCACACCGATCCGGCCGCCCAGTTCGAGACGATCATGAAGGTCAAGAACCGGATCTTCCCGGCGCCGCCGTACCCGAACTGGACCGCGGTCGGAGTCACCTGGCTCGCCGGTTTCGATTTCGAGATCAAGGTGATCGCCCGGATTCCCGAGCGGCGCTGACGGCGATCCGCCCATATTTTTCTATCGACCGATATATATATCATTGACACCAGCCGTTCGCGTTCATAGCTATTTCTGTATCGATCGCTATGAAAGGACCGGATCGTGACCGAACTCACTGGAAAGCGTGCTCTTGTGACGGGCGCATCGCGCGGCATCGGTGCCGCCATCGCCATCGCCCTCGCCGAGAAGGGCGCCGACGTCGCCATCACCTACGAGAACTCCGCCGACCGCGCGGCGAGCGTCGTCGCCGCCATCGAAGCCACGGGTCGCCGCGGCCTCGCGATCCGCGCCAACAGCGCCGACGCTGCGGCGGTCAAGGCGTCGGTCGCGGAAGCGGCGGCGGGCCTCGGCGGCCTCGACATCCTCGTCAACAACGTCGGCATCGCTCGCGTCGGCCCCTTCGTCGACCTCAGCCTCGAGGACATCGACGCGCTGCTCGCGATCAACGTCCGCTCGGCGGTCGTCGCGACCCAGGCGGCGATCCCGCTTGTCGGCGAGGGCGGCCGGATCATCTCCATCGGCTCGAACGCCGCGGACCGCGCGCCCTTCGGCGGGGTCGCCGCCTACTCGATGACGAAATCCGCCCTCGCCGGCCTCACCCGCCATCTCGCGCGCGAGCTCGGGCCGAGCGGCATCACCGTCAACCTCGTGCAGCCGGGGCCGGTATCGACCGACATGAACCCGGCCGACGGCGAGTTCGCGAGCATGGTGGTCCCGTTCACCGCGATCGGCCGCTACGGCACGACCGACGAGGTCGCCGCCCTCGTCGCCTTCCTCGCCGGTCCGTCCGCGAGCTACATGACGGGCTCGATCATCGGCGTCGACGGCGGCTTCAACGCCTGACGGCGGGGGTGGGGGCGAGGCGCTTCGCCGTGTCGCCCCCCTCCCTGTCCCTCCCCCGTCGCCTCCCCCCTCCCTGTCCCTCCCCCGCTGCGCAGGAGAGGGGACGATCGGCGGTAGCGCCTTCGCATCGCTGGCGTTTCGCCGAACCGAAGCGCTGCTCGGTGACGGCACCCTATCCTCCTGCGTCCCCTCTCCTGCGAAGCGGGGGAGGGACAGGGAGGGGGCAGCGGCGGCGCGGCAGATACCGCTGTCCGCTTCATCAGCACCCGACATCGAAGCCACCCGAACCGCCACCGCCGCCCGTCGCATCGCCGGGCGCGACCGGTCGATCGATACTATCGATTGACGTCGGACACCAAGGAGCAGAGACTTAGCCGGCGAACCTCCGGAGCCCTTGGCGACATGCACTTTTCCGCGGTTCTCCTGCACCTCGCAGGAGCGATCATGCTGCTGCTTTTCGCCGTCCACATGGTGCGGACGGGCATGCAGCGCGCGCATGAGGTCGCGCTGCGGCGGCTGCAGGCGCGCGCGGGGCGCGGACATATCACCGCCGCCGGCGCCGGGACGCTGATGGCGGTGCTGCTGCAGAGCTCGACGGCGGTGGCGATCCTCGCCTGCGGCTTCGCCGCTTCGGGCGCCCTCCCCGTCGCCACCGGCATCGCCCTGCTGCTCGGCGCCGACCTCGGCTCGGCGATCGTCGTGCGCCTGCTGACTTTCGACCTCGGCTGGCTGATCCCGGTCTGCCTCGCGGCCGGCGGCGGGCTCTACCTCAAGGCGCACCGGGTGCGCTGGCGCGAGACCGGGCGCATGGTGCTCGGGATCGGCCTCGTGCTGATGTCGCTGCAGCTCGTCGGCGCGGCCACCGTGCCGCTGCGCGAGGGCGACATGTTGCCCGAGATCGCGGCCTATCTCGCCGAGGACTTCGTCACCGCCTTCCTGCTCGGCGCCGCCTTCACCTGGCTCGTGCATTCGAGCGTCGCGTCGATCCTGATGCTCGCGACCTTCGCCAGCCACGGGCTGCTGCCGCTCGCGGCGGCGGTGCCGATGCTGCTCGGCGCCAATCTCGGCGGCGGGATGATCGCCTTCTGGCTCTCCCGCGGCATGCCGGCGGAAGCGGCGCGGCTGCCGGTGGCGAACCTCCTCTTCCGGGCCGGCGGCGCGATCGTGGCGCTGCTCGTGTTCGAGTTCGCCGCTCCGCCGCTCGATGCGCTCGGCACGCAGCCCGGCACCGTGCTCGTCAATCTCCACGTCGCCTTCAATCTCGCCCTCGTCCTCGTCTGCCTGCCGCTGGTCGGCCCGATGCAACGGCTGCTCGCGCAGCTGATGCCGCCGCCGCCTGCCGTCGCCACGGGCGAGGATCCGCTCCGCCGGCGCGCGAGCGCGCTCGACCGCGCCGTGATCGACAACCCGCGCCTCGCGCTCGCCAGCGCGACGCGCGAGCTGTTGCGGATGGGCGAGCTCGTCGAGGTGATGGTGCGGCCGGTAATGGATTTCTTCGAGGCGGCCAGTCCCGCGGAGGTCGCCCGCTTCAAGGCCGTCGATGCCGAGGTCAACCAGGCGCACACCGAAATCAAGCTCTACCTCGCCGAGGTGAACCGGGGCGAGATGACCGCCGCGGACGCGCAGCGCAGCATCGACCTCACCGATTTCGCCATCAACCTCGAGCTCGCCGGCGACATCGTCGCGAAGAACCTGTTCGTGCTCGCCGAGGAACGGGCGGAGATGCGCTGCCGATTCTCGGCCGAGGGCTGGGCCGAGTTGCGCGAGTTGCACCGGCGGGTGCTCGAGAACATGCACCTCGCGCTCAACGTGCTCGTCTCCGAGGACCTGCCGTCCGCGCGCCAGCTCGTCGTTGAGAAGGAGCGGATGCGGGCGCTGGCCCGGTCGAGCCACGACGGGCACCTGAAGCGGCTGCAGTCCGGCACGCCCGAGAGCATCGCGACGAGCAGCATGCACCTCGAGATCGCGCACGCGCTGAAGGAGATCAACTCGCTGCTGACGACGGTCGCCTATCCGATCCTGAAGCGCAGCGGCGACCTGCTCGAAAGCCGCCTGGCCCAGCCGGCCCGCCGCTGAGCGGCGGCGTGCGCGCCGAGGACATGCGCGCACGCGAGGGAACGGACCAAACGCCCGTTCCCGTACTTCCCTTCGGTAGGCCCGACCTGCGACGAGGCGCCTAGTCGGGAGTCCGGTTCGAGGCGTGATCCTGGCGCTGGTCGTTCTGGACCTGCTTGCCGTCGAGACCCCGCTCGTCCGAGTGCTGCGCCTTCACCCGCTCACCATCCGGACCGTAGGCGGGCGTCGTCGTGGTGCCGCCGATGCTGACGGAGACGAGGCGGTCGTCGCCGTCCCAGCCGAGCGTCCGGCCCTTGCCGGAGACCATGTTGCCGTTGAGGTCGTAGCTGAAGCTCGCGACCAGCGCGCTGTTGCCGTCGCGGATCGTCGAGACCGCGTGCGGGCGAAGACGCAAAGCATTGCCTTGCAGTTCTGCCGGGCGGTGATCCACTCGCTTGAGTAGGAACCCGCCCTTACACGAGGTCAAGCGCCTTCATCACACGTTCGAACTTCGCCAAGATCGAGGGATTACCATTGGCAGCATAACGCTCGAAACGACCATACGCCATGTCGAGCAGCCGGATACGCGCAATAGGGCGATCGAGCTTGCGAGCGAGCAACAGGCCGACGAGCGGCTTCTTGGGTTTGAGAAAACAAAGTTCCGCAAGATCATCCTCCCGCAGGGTCAGATCGAGCGCCCCTTCCTCCGAGCCGTAGCGATGGAGGAACGGCCAACCGTAGGTTTCGAAGATCTCGAATGCGTCCTCGACACGTCGCTCAATCACCTCGGGCGTGTCTTCGGCAAGGATATCCATCCTGTGCCAGCCATACTTCGCCTCGTGGGCCTCAAAATCTTCCGGTCTAAAGTAGACGTTCCCGTCCGGCAGACGGTAACGAGGGACCGGAGGGATCACTTTTCCTTCGTCTCGCAGACGCTTCAACGCGACGCCGAAGGTCCAGGTCATAGCACCGCTGGGAGAATACAGTTCGGTCTTCTCCAGGATCGCCTGCACATAATTGATGGATGCGGCGCATCGGAATATGATCTCCTTCGAGCCGAAGCGGCTGACGTCGTTCATGAACAGCCCGACGACGCCGTCCTTGACCTTGCGCTTCAGCCATAGGTTACGCACCCCCATCTTCCCGGGAAAGCCCAACTTGGTGGCGCGCTCGGCGAAGCGTGTTTTGAAGAGGGCAAGGTTGGCGGTGGCGTTCATCGGTATCGCACTGCAGCAACATAAACATATATTTCAATCGGGAGAGAGGTTAAAGTTATTAGCTGTCATATCTTGAAATTTTTTCAATTTTTAGTTGGGTATTGTCAAAATTCTTGAGTATCTCTTCCCTAAAATATGAATCAAGATACTGTGGAAACCCTTCGGTTAGGCAGATGCCAGCTGATGGAACTGTCTTCGTGCGGTCTGTTGAAAAAATAATCGATATGCGATCGGGTTCAGATTCGTCGACAGGGGTTATGTAGATATACACAATTTTATCAAACCTACGGCAATCAGGATCGATTTCTTCATTGACTTCTCGATTAATGTCTTCAAAAGAACATATCGAAACGTTCTTATTGTAACCTAGAATTATTTCCTCTGAACCTGCGCCGACGATAATTTGATATTCGGCAGAAAAGCATCCGATTCTGAGCTTAATATCCTCATTTATGATCTGGTTCAGGAAATTTTCCTTGTTTAAGTCGCGGGTCTCCAGACAGTTGGCTTGAGCGTTGGCGTGCCGCGAGCCAAGTATCGATATAGCCGTGACCACAAACGCGCAGAACAGCAGCCGATTCAACTTAAACTGATCGTCCATAATCTTCTCCTAGGCTACCCTTCTCCAACGCCACCTTTAAAAATTGCTGAATTGTTTCGTGTAATGCCCATATGCGCCCACCGCGAGGTGATGCATCCGATTTCAAACGCAGTTTCCACCCTCCGGCCCCTTCTACTGAGCAGGTTGTGCATCAAAGGGATTGAATGAGGGCCAAATCATCAGGCTCGTAAGCGAAAGTTCGCGATCAGAGCGCTGTTGCCGTGGCGGATCGTCGGGACAGCATGCGGGCGGACCGCACTCCCAACCGGTCGAACCTGTGCCGCCTCTCAAAACACTCGCCACGACAACAGAGCTGACATCCACGCGAGATCGAGCGCCTTCGCCACATGCTCGAACTGCGCGAGAATTTGTCCGCTTTCGTATCGAAGCATAGCGCTCGTCGCGCTCGCAAGCCGTCTCGAAGAGGCGCTCGCGCGCCTCCCGCTGCCCCAGTTTCAAGCGAGCAGCAGGCCGACGAGTATCTTCGCAGGACGCAGAAAGCAGGTCCCAGCGAGATCGTCGGTTCTCGATGCCGACTCGAGCCCGCCTTCCTCCGAGCCGTAGCGCTCGAGGAACGGCCAGCCCATTAGGTCTCGAAGACGCCGAACGGCCTGCGACGAGGCGCCTAGTCGGGCGTGCGGTTTGAAGCGTGATCCTGGCGCTGGTCGTTCTGGACCTGCTTGCCGTCGAGACCCCGCTCGTCCGAGTGCTGCGCCTTGTCGCGGTTCGAGAGGACCTGGTTCTCGCCGACGAGATGACGCTGGAGCTCGGTTTCGGCTCCGGCCCCGGAGCCCTTTCCTTGCGTTCCTGCACCCATGTGCTTGTGGCTGGCGTTCGCCATGGCGTTTCTCCTTCTCGTGTGGTCGCGGCCTTGCAAGGGTGGCCGGTTGGGTCAGTCCGCCTTGCCGCCCTTGCCGGCAGGCTCGTGCGAATGGTGGCTGTCGGGCTCGCCACCCCCGCCGGAGACGTTGCTTCGCGAGCGCCGGTCGTCGTCGGCGGGCGGCTTCGGGACTTCGAGCGGCGCCTTCGCGTTCTCGTGCGAGGCCCCGGGGCCGCCTTGCCGGATCGTGGCGGGGTGCTTGCTGGAGGTGGACATCGCTATCGATCCTGCTGGTAGCCCTGGTGTGTCGTGTTGATCTTCGAGTTGCCCTGCTGGCCCTCGCGATCGGGGTCGACCGCTTCGTCGGCCTTCTTCAGGGCGTCGTCGGCCCCGGCCTGCCCCGCGTCACCGATGCCTTTGCTGCTGCGGCTCGCGGGCGGGATAGGTGGCGGCTTCGCGGACATCTCGCGCTCCCTTTCACTTCCTCGACTGCCCGGCCGAACCGGTGCGGCCGGCGCAAGTTCCGCGCCGCGGCCGAAGTTTCTCGCCGGCGGCGGGAGCGGCCCCCTTCCCCCGTGGGGCGCGTATCCTCGGAAGAGCGGGAAACGCGACGATGAGGCCGCGCCCCAGGAACATCGGCGGGGACCGGAGGTTGGGTCGGGCGCCGGAGCCGCACGGGCTCGCGGCACCACTTTCCCGAAGACGCCCGCAGAACCGAGGAGGCCGCGATGGCGCCGAACTCCAATCCCGACCGGGTGCCGCCCGGAACGCCGCTGTCGGCGGAAAACGTCTGCCGGCGCTGCGCCGGCTCCGGCCGCGTCGACAGTGAGCCGTGCCCCGATTGCGACGGCACCGGCAAGGTCACGACGCCCGTCGGCGGTGCCGGCTAGGAGGGAACGATGAGCCTTCGTCTCTTCATCCTGTGCGGAGCGGGAGCGGCCGCCGGAACCTTCGCCGCCCTTTCGCTTCTCGCGGCGCGGCGCGGGCAGCCTTTGCCGCGGGTTATCAACTCGAGCACGCATGTCATCAGCGATGCGGCCGCCGACGATCCGTCGATCGGTGTGCTGCGGACGGGGGCCGGAGTGGCGATCAACACGGGAGCGTCGTTCTTCTGGGGCGGCATCGCCGCGCTCGCGATCGGCCGGCTCGGGCCGATCGGCGCAGGCGGCCGGGCCGCCGCCGCGGCGTCGATCGCCGCCCTTGCGGGGCTCGTCGACTACGGCCTGCTGCCGCGGCGGCTCACGCCGGGCTGGGAACGGGTTCTGCCGGCGACCGATGTCGCCCTCGCCCTCGCTGGAATGGGCGCTGGCATGGCGGCCGGCGCCGTCCTCGACGGCCACCTGGAGCGGCGCGATGCGCCCCGGTGAGCGCGCCGTGCTCGGCGCGCTGGCGGGTCTCTCGGCGACGATGATCATGACCATCGCCATGCGGCGTGGCCATGCGATGCTGCCGCGCGACGAGGCCTATCCGCTGCCGCCGCGGGAACTGACGGAGCGCATCCTCGGCCCGGCGGGCGGCACCGCGGCGATGCTCGCCCACTTCGCCTACGGCGCCGCCGCGGGGGCCGCCTACACGCTGATGCCGCGCCAGCCTGCAGCCGTCGTCTATGGGCCGCTCGTCTGGGTCGCGAGCTATCTCGGCTGGGTGCCGCTGACGCGGCGGCTGCTGCCGGCGACCACCCACCCGGCCCCGCGCAACCTGCTGATGATCGGCGCGCACCTCGTCTGGGGCGGTTGCCTCGGGCTGTTCCTGCGGGAACTCGCGCTCGCCTCGCGAACATCCTTCGGAAGCGGCGAACGGAAGGACGCGCCCCGCGAGGGCCGGCGATGACGGCCGTCGATGCGCCTGTTCGCAGCCGCCGGATGCGCGCGCGAGGATTCCTCCGCCTCAGCCGCCGCGACGAAGCCGCCGGAGCACGCGAGAGAACCTTCCTCCTCCATCCCGCCCCCCATCCCCCGCTCACGGAGCCCGGCACGCAATGAAGATCCTGGTCGCCGGCGCGGGGGGCCTCATCGGCCGCGCCATCCTCGCCCGACTGCTGCACGAAGGCCATGACGTCGCGGGCGCCGGCAGGAGCGTCCCGCCGGCCCTCCCCTCCGGCCTCACATCCTGGCTGCGGATCGACTTCGCGCGGCCCGAAGTCGACGCCTGGGCGGGAGCGCTCGCCGGGGTCGACGTCGTGGTCAACTGCGTCGGCGTGCTGCAGGACGGCGCGGGCGACAGCGTCGAGGCAGCGCATGTCGAGGGGGCCGCCGCCCTCTTCGCCGCTTGCCGGCAGGCGGGCGTCCGCCGGGTGATCCATCTGTCGGCGATCGGCGTCGACCGGCACCAGGCCTCCGCCTTCTCGCGGACGAAACAGGCCGGCGAGGAGGCGCTGCGCGCAAGCGGCCTCGACTGGGTGATCCTGCGGCCCTCGGTCGTGCTCGGACGGCAGGTGTTCGGCGCGAGCGCCCTCTTTCGCGGGCTATCGGCGCTGCCGGTCCTTCCCGTCCTGCCGAAGACCGGCGCGCTCCAGGTGGTCACCCTCGACGACGTCGCCGCCACCGTCGCGCGGCTCGTCGAACCCGGAGCGCCCTCGGCGATCGCCGTCGACCTCGTCGGTCCCCGGCCGTTCACGATGGTGGAGGTCATCGACCGCCTGCGGCGCTGGCAGGGCTGGAAGCCGGCGCGGATGGTGGCGGTGCCGGAGATGTTCGCGACGCTGCTCTACAAGGCCGGCGACGCCGCGGGCGCGCTCGGCTGGCGCCCGCCGATCCGCGGCACCGTCGCCCGCGAGGTCGTCCACGGCGCGACGGGCGACGGCGGCGACTGGCAACGACTGCTCGGGCGCCCGCCGGTTTCGCTCGACGGCTGGCTGCGATCGCACCCGCCCGGCGTGCAGGACCGCTGGTTCTCGCGGCTCTACTTCGTGAAGCCGGCGCTCCTCGTCGTCCTCTCGCTGTTCTGGCTGCTCACCGGCATCATCTCGCTGACCACCGGCTTCTCGATCGGCGTCGACCTGATGATCGAGGCCGGAGCGGGCGCGCTCGCGGCACCGGCGGTGGTCATGGGCGCGCTCGCCGACATCCTCATCGGCCTCGCCATTGCCGTGCGCCGGACGAGCCGGTACGGCCTCTGGAGCGCGATCGCCCTTTCGGTCTTCTACGCGATCGCCGGCACGCTGCTCGCGCCCGAACTCTGGCGCGAGCCGCTCGGCCCGCTCCTCAAGATCTTCCCGATCCTCGTCGCGCATTTCGCCGCGCTCGCGATCCTCGAGGAGCGGTGATGACCTATTTCCTGCTGCTCTACCTGCACATCATCGGCGCGGCCGTTCTCCTCGGCACGGGAGCCGGGATCGCCTTCTTCATGCTGATGGCGCACCGGACGGGCGACGCCGCACTCGTCGCCGGGACGGCGCGGATCGTCGTGATCGCGGACTTCCTGTTCACGGCGACGGCCGTCGTGGCGCAGCCGGTCACCGGCCTGCTGCTGGTGCGCGAGGCCGGCCATTCGCTGTGGGACCACTGGATCGTGCTGTCGATCGCGCTCTACGTCGTGACGGGCCTGTTCTGGCTGCCGGTGGTCTGGATGCAGGCGCGCATGGCGACCCTCGCGCGCGAGGCTGCAACGGCGGGGCGGCCCTTGCCCGCGGCGTACCACTCCCTCTTCAGGCTCTGGTTCGCCTTCGGCTTCCCCGCCTTCGCCGCCGTCCTCGCGATCTTCTGGCTGATGATTACCCGCCCGCCGGAGATCTGGTGACGGCGACCTCTGCCTCGCGTGGCGAGAACGGTCGAGGGACACACAACGCCCGCACCTGAGCGCAAGGCGCGGGGAATAGGGCAGACTATGACGGACCTGTCTGCGGAATGCATTTCAGCGTGACTGCCGATGAGGAGATCGGACATCACGAAGATCCGCACGAGCCGGTAGGCGCTGAGCGCGCGCCCTCGTTCTACCGGTCGTCAAGTTGCGGGCAAATCGACTTGCGGTATTCGCTGGGGGACTGTCCAGCCCAGCGCTTGAACGCTTTGCTGAACGCGACTTCGGATCGGTAGCCGGCCGAGACCGCCAGACTGGCGAGCGGGACCTTGCCATCAGCGAGGCAACCCGCGGCATGGTACATGCGCCAATGGGTCAGATATTCGAGGGGTGCCTGGCCGACGACCTCCTGGAAGCGCGCTGCGAAGCGCGAGCGCGACATCCCCAGCTCGCGGGCGAGCATCGCGACCGTCCAGGCCTTGTCCGGCGCGCCGTGCATCAATGCGAGCGCCGGCGCGATCTCGGCATTGGCGAGGCCGCGCAACCAACCGGGCGGAAGCGCCTCGCCGTCGGCAAGGTGATGCCGCACGACCTGGACGAACAGGATATCGGCCAGCCGCGCTGCGATGCTTTCCGCCCCTGGGTTTCCGGATAGCAGTTCCGCGTCGAGAAGCGACACCACCGAAGAGACCGCGCTGGCACATGCGGAAGCCTCGCAGGCGCGCACCCATAGTCGCTCCGGCAAGGAAGCGAGCAGGGGATTCCGTCGACGATCTCCGAACGCGAAAACCCCGGAGATCAGGATGGTCGCAGGCTCTCCCTCGCCATAGCGCAGATCGACCGACTTGAAACGCATGCCGGGCTTCCAGACCGTCCACCCGAGCGGCTCGATCACGGTTCGCCACGGAAGCGCTGACGCCTTCGGATGCGCGAGCAGGTGATGCGGGTCGCCGTGCGGCAGGATGACGACGTCGCCTGGCTCGAGAGGCAGGGCCTCGCCATCGCCCTCCATTCGAATGCAGGCGCGACCGGACAGGATGACGTGGAAGGGCGCCCCGCTCAGCGCGTCCTTGGCGAAGCCCCATTCGCCTTCGAGGGTCATGCGGGAGAAGACGACGCTTCGCAGCCGCAGTCCGTCCAGGACCTCGTCGATGACGCTCATGGGCAACGGCCTCCGATGTTTTTCGGGCGCATCGAAAATTCGAGCCGTCAAACGAGCATTCCGCCCCTTCACACGTAAGTCACGTTCTCGCGCGCCCCGGTGGTTCTCGACTGCGCGCTTCCAACGAAGGCGCGACGCGCTGGTGGCGAGGCCACCCGTCGCGCCTGCGGGGAGCTTGCGATCCCGATTTGCCGCCGACCCGAGTTTACCGCCGACAAGGACATGCCTTCCTCCCGGATCGGCACGGCGCGACGAGGGAGATCGTCAGCAACGATGGATCGGCGACGTCGCGCCAAGCCACTCCATCGCGCCGATCGGGTCATCCGTCGCCCGCGAGCCGGCGGCAGCACCCCGTCGTCGCCCCTTTTGGACGATCGGGAAGCTATCGCGGACGCCCGAGCATCGTCACCCGCGCTCGCAATCCTAACCTTTAGCTTGTTCGAGTTCTGGCGGATGACCTACCCGCCATATCCAGCAAACCCGCCGGGAGAGCGCGCGGGTTGAAGCATGCCGCGCCAATTTCATCAGAAGGCGTTTCCGTCGAGGAGGTTACAGCATGAATTCGCGCAGCGAAGTACACTGCGATGGTTGCCTGGATGCGGACCAGCGAGAATCTCCCTCGGCGCATTTCACCTTGGATCGGCGCGAGGCCTTGAAAGGCGGTGCCGCCGTCGTGGCCTTTTCTTTCGTGGCCGAGAGCGCGGCGGCGCAGCAGAGCTTCCCGCTCCCGGCTGCGGCAGACGAGACCCTCACCGTCAGTGCGACGATCAACGGCCGGCTGATGACCGCCGAGATCGATACGCGCACGTCGCTTCTGGACCTGTTGCGCGAGCGTCTCGCCCTGACGGGAGCGAAGAAGGGCTGCGATCACGGCCAGTGCGGAGCGTGCACGGTGCATGTCGACGGACGACGCGTCGCGTCCTGCCTTACGCTGGCCGCCAAGATCGACGGCCGCGATGTCCTCACCATCGAGGGGCTGTCAGAAGGCGATGCGCTGCATCCGATGCAGCAGGCCTTCATCGATCATGACGCTCTGCAGTGCGGCTACTGCACGCCCGGCCAGATCATGGCGGCAGTGGCTTGCGTGGCGGAAGGCAACGCCACCTCGCCCGAAAGTATCCGAGAGTACATGAGCGGCAACATCTGCCGCTGTGGCGCCTATGTCGGCATCGTCGCGGCGATCGAAGACGCTGCCGCCAAAATGCGGAGGGGCTGAGATGCAACCGTTTAGCTACATGCGTCCGAGAACCGCCGAGGAAGCCGTAACGGCTTTCGCCGAGGCCGGCGACGGTGCCCGCTTCATCGCCGGCGGGACCACCATCTACGACCTGATGAAGCTCGACATCGAGCGCCCCCGACACCTGATCGATGTCACGTCGATCTCTGATCTCGACGGGATCGACACGGCCGGTGACCGCCTCCGCTTCGGAGCGCTGGCGACGATGAGTGCAGTGGCCACCGACGAAGTCATCTCACGCGACTATCCGGTGCTGTCGGAGGCCCTCTCGAAGGCGGCGTCGCAGCAGCTCCGCAACATGGCGACGGTCGGCGCCAACCTCCTGCAGCGCACGCGGTGCCTTTACTTCCGCAACGGCGCCGGCGGCGTCTATCCCTGCAACAAGCGCGAACCCGGCAGCGGTTGCGCCGCGATCGGAGGTCTCGACCGCGGCCAGGCGGTGCTCGGGACGAGCGAGGCGTGCACGGCCGTCTCTCCCGGGGATTGGCCCGTTGCACTGGTCGCGATGGACGCGGAGGTCGAGGTGCTCGGTCCGGATGGACCGCGTTCCATCCCGGTCGCCGACCTCTACCAGCTTCCGGGCGACACACCGCACGTGGAGTTCACGCTCGCCCCGGGCGAGATGATCACCGCGATCGTCGTGCCGAAGACGGAAGCCGGCCGCCGCTCGACCTACCACAAGATCCGCGACCGCGAGTCCTACGCCTTTGCGGTCGCATCGGCGGCGGTTGCGCTGGAGATGAACGGCGATCGCGTCGACGGCGCTCATATCGCGCTCGGGGGCGTCGCGACACGACCCTGGCGAGCACCGGAAGCAGAGCGTGAACTGATCGGCAAGAGCCTGACGCCGGACGTCGCACTCGCCGCCGGCCGTGCGGCATTCCGAGACGCCCGACCCGGCGAGCACAACGGCTTCAAGGTGGAACTCGGCGCGCGGACCGTCGCGGACGCGCTACTGATCGCGGCGGAAAGAGGCCGGACATGAGCCTTGCACCGTTTCCCGATCGCGCTCGCGTCGACGCTCGGGCCAAGGTTCGGGGAGAGGCCAACTACGCCGCCGACATTGCTGCGGATCGGCTGCTTTACGCCATGACGGTGCCGTCCCCGATCGCCAAGGGCACGATAACGTCGCTCTCGATCGAGGCGGCGATGCGCGTGCCGGGTGTCATCAACGTCCTGACCGCCGACGATTTTCCGGCCCCGCTACCGCCGCCGGAGGGCGAGGAGGGCCCCCCGCCACCGCCGCCCACCCTCGAAGCCGCTATCGCCTATCGCGGTCAGCCGATAGCGCTGGTCGTTGCCGAAACCCTGGAAGCCGCGATCGAAGGCGCCGAGACGGTCCGCCCCACGTTCACGACGGAGCCCTTCGCCGCGAGGATGGAGAGTGAGGGCGCGCAGCGGGAACCCGCGGAGGATATCGCCTATGGCGACGCGATGGGCGCTCTCTCGAGCGCTGCGACTGTGGTCGAGGGTACCTACGAGTCTCCCACGCAGCATCACAACCCGCTGGAGCTGATCGCCACCCTCGCCCTTTGGGACGATGGCAGGCTGCTCATCCATGAATCGACGCAGGCCAGCTCACTGGTCCGCGGCGCGGTCGCCGGCGCCCTTCAGATCGATCCCCGAATCGTCGACGTGAGAGGTGCAACGATCGGCGGGAGCTTCGGCCAGAAGGCCGTCCAGCGCCAGACCGCGCTGGTCGCGCGCGCCGCGATCACGACCGGCCGGCCGGTCAAGCTCGTTCAGCCGCGCGGCCAGATCTTCCATACCGCCCCCTATCGGGCGCGCACGCGACACCGGCTTCGGCTCGGAGCCGACGCCGCGGGCAAGTTCGTCGCCGTTCGCCATGACGTCGAGCAGGAACAGTCGCCCTTCGGCTTCTTCGCCGTCGGCGAATACCACCGCGACATGATCCGCCTCTATGGCGTCCCGAATTTTCTCGGCACGGGCACCGAGGTGAGAGTGGACCGCAACGACCCCGGCTACATGCGGGGAACGCACCCGCATCTCTCCTGCTTCGCGCTCGAGAGTGCGATCGACGAACTCGCCCACAGGATCGACCGCGACCCTGTCGAGCTGCGCCTCGCGAACAGCACCGACGTAGATCCGCAGAACGGCCATCCTCTTTCCTCCCGGCATCTCGACGAGTGCCTGCGACAGGGTGCAGAGCGGTTCGGCTGGGCTCGCCGCTCCCCGGAGCCGCTCTCGATGGTGGCGGCCGACGGGACACAGATCGGATGGGGCGTCGCGTGCGGCATCTATCAGTCGTCGACGACCCCTGCGATTGCGACGCTCCGCATCGATGCTTCGGGACACACCCGCTTCGCGATCTCGGGCCACGAGATGGGTCAGGGTATGCGAACCGCGATAGCGGCCGTACTGCTCGCCGACCTCGACATCGATCCCGAGCGTCTGGAGATCGTGATCGCCGACACGCGCGCGGCGCCGCAGCACATGACTGCCGGCTCGTGGGGAACGAACAGTGTCGTGCCGGCCGCCATGCGGGCGGCGGACCGCATGAAGACCGCCGTTGATGAACTGCTGGACGGGCGGACCATCCGCGGGAACCTGCACCGCAAGCTGGCGACCCTGCGTCGTCCGTCGCTCCAGGTCGAGGTCTCGACGGTGGGCCCCGGCCAGGATGCTTCCGCGCTCGAAGCGCTCCGCCAAGGCGGTTTTGCGGTCGCGGAACCGGTGTACCCCGAGTTCTCGACCTTCAGCTACAGCGCGCACTTCGTGGAAGTTCACGTCGAGCCGAGAACGAGACGCGTCCGAGTTCCGCGGGTCGTCAGCATCGCCGATTGCGGGCGGGTCATCAGTCCTCGCACCGCCGCCAGCCAGGTCTATGGCGGCGTTATCTGGGGCATTAGCCACGCGCTACGCGAAGCGACGGAGATCGACCCGCGTTACAACGGCTATCTCAACAATGACCTTGCCGACTACGTCGTGCCCGTCAATGCAGACATCGGGCAGATCGAGATCGGCCTGATCGACCAGGCCGATCCGCTGGCAAATCCGGCCGGCGTCAAAGGGCTCGGCCAAGTCTCGATGGTGGGGATACCGGCGGCAATCGCCAATGCGGTTTTCCACGCGACCGGAAGACGGCTGCGTGCCCTGCCGATCCGTATCGAGCACTTGCTCTGAGACCCGCCCGGCGACGCCGCGACACCTCTCGACACAGCCAGGAGCCCAAAATGCCTGATGCGCCTTTTCCCGATCGTCACCGCATCGACGCCTACGACAAGGTGCGCGGGGCCACGCCCTATGCGGCCGATGTCCAGCTTCCGGGCCTGCTCCACGCGATGACCGTGCCGTCGCGCATTGCCAAAGGCAGCATCACCTCCATCTCCACCGAAGAGGCGATGCGCGTGCCGGGGGTCGTGCGGGTGTTCACGCCCGAGGACTTCCCGCCATCGCCACCGCCGGTGTCATTTCCGCAGGTGGAAGCGCCTCCGACGCTCACGATGCAGATCGCCTACCGCGGCCAGCCCGTGGCGCTCGTCGTCGCCGAGACCCTGGAGGCAGCGATCGAGGCGGCCGAACGCGTCAACCCAGACTACGCCCCGGAGCCCTTTGCCGCGACGAAGTACAGTCCCGGCGCCGTCGTCGAGCCCGGCGAGGGGCTGCACGCCGGCGATGCAGACGCCACGCTGGCGCAGGCAGCCACCATCCATTCGGCCGACTACGAACTTCCCGCGCAACATCACAATCCGATCGAGTTGATCTCCACGACGGCGGCCTGGTCGGACGGGCGTCTCACGATCTACGAGGGCACGCAATTCGCCGGCGGCATCAGGGCCGCGGTTTCGCGCGCGCTCGGGATAGATCCCGGGCTCGTCGACGTGAAAAGCCCCTACATCGGCGGGGCTTTCGGACAGAAGGGATGGGTGACGCGCCAGACGGCGATCGTCGCCTTCGCCGCAATGTCGATCGGCCGCCCCGTCAAGCTCGTCAGCCCGCGCGGGCAGATCTTCCACACGGTGAAGTTCCGGCCCAACAGCACGCACAAGATACGCCTCGGCGCCGATGCGGATGGCAAGATGATCGCCGTCCACTACGACGTCGACCACCAGCAGTCGCGCGAGGGTCACTTTCGCCCGAACTACCACGACGGGCCGATCAGGCTGTACGGGATCAACAATTACCACGGCGGCGGGGCCGACGTTCGCATCGACACCCAGGCACCGGGGCACATGCGCGCTCCCTACGAGCACCCCGCCTGCTTCGCCTTCGAAAGCGCGGTCGACGAGATGGCCTATAGGCTCGGCCGTGATCCGGTCGAATACCGGATGGCGAACGATACGCGGATCGACCCCCACAACGGCCAGCCGCTCTCGTCGCGCTACCTCAATGAATGTCTCGAACGGGGCGCCGAGCGGTTCGGCTGGGCCGATCGGAGGCCTCAACCCGGCTCGATGAGGACGGCAGACGGAACGCAGATCGGATGGGGCGTTGCGAGCGGCATCTATCCCGTGCTGGTCACGCCGACGGTTGCAACCCTTCGGATCAGCGCGGATGGGCATACCCGTTTCGCCGTTTCCGGCCACGAGTTCGGGCAAGGCATCCGCACGGCGATCGCCGCCGTGCTGATCGAACAGCTGAACATCGATCCGGAGAAACTCGAAATCCTGGTCGGTGACACGAGCGCCGCGCCCCAGCATCTCACCGCCGGTTCCTGGGGCACGGCCAGCATCGCGCCGGCTGCCGTGCTGGCGGCCGAGCAGATGCGCAGGGCGATGGTCGAACTGCTCGACGGCCGGGAGATAAACGGAACCCTCCACCAGCAACTCGCGACCGTACGCCGGCCGTTTCTGCAAGTCGAAGTATCGCACAAGGGAGAGGGGCAGGATAACGGCGCGCTGGACCGGCTGCGCACAGGCCAATACGCGGTCCACGGTCCCGAATATCCCGGCTATTCGGCGATGAGCTACATCGCGCATTTCGTCGAGGTGCGGATCGAGCCGCGTACCCGCCGCATCAGGGTGCCGCGCGTCGTCAGCATTTGTGATTGCGGTCGGGTGGTAAGTCCCCGAACCGCCGTCAGTCAGGTGCGCGGCGGGGTGGTCTGGGCATTCGGCGCGGCGTTACGCGAGCACAGCGAAGTCGATCCGCGGTATGGCGGTTTCCTCAACAACGACCTCGCCGACTATGTGGTACCGGTGAACGCCGACATCGGCGACATCGACGTCGACTTCATCAACGAGCCGGATCCGCTCGTCAACAGCGTCGGCGCCAAGGGATTGGGAGAAGTCGCGATGGTCGGCGCCGCATCGGCGATCGCCAACGCGGTCTTCCATGCGACGGGCAGGCGGCTGCGCGAGCTGCCGATCAGGATCGAGCACCTGCTCTAGCGCGGCTCCTGGCCTTGGGCGGCAGTCGGGAATGGCGGCGGAACCGCTTTCGAAGTCATTTCATTCCCGACTGCAAAGTCACCTACGGGCCGCCGCCATGCCCACTGCGTTTGGTCACGTCCGACGCCGAGTCCATGACAGCGTCGGCATGTCGCATGACCGCCATAAGCTCACCGGCATCTCCCGCGAGCTCTATTTCGAGTGCGGTTGGAAGATGCCGGAAGGCCTGATCGATTCGCAGCTGCGCAGTCCACTCAGCTTCGATCGGAAGGAGTGGTTCGAAGCAAAGCGGAGCGGCAAGGACCCACGCGACACTTAAGCCGCCTTCCAGCAGTCGTGGTCGGCTTCCGTTTCCGGCAGGGCCCTTTGGAAATGCTCTGGAGCAACGCGGCTACTCTGGGGCCGAAAGACGGCCGCTCAGCTTCGCGTTGCCGCTGGACCTCGCTCTCTGAACGGCTATTCTCGTCGATGCCCCGGATCCCTCGACCAACAGGTTGCCGCTGGACCACGATCTCTGAACAGCTATTCTCACGCCGTCCGGCACCTATCCCGGCTCCGGGTTGCAGCTGGACCACGATCTCTGACGGCTATTCTCCGCGAGCTCTTCTGCCGCCGCGCTGATTCGTTGCCGCTGGACCACGATCTCTGAACGGCTATTCTCCACTTCCCACCGCACCGGATCTACACCGAGTTGCCGCTGGACCACGATCTCTGAACGGCTATTCTAGGTCCAGAGCGTGGCCGCCCTGGCACGGCGTTGCCGCTGGACCACGATCTCTGAGCGGCTATTCTAGGTCCAGAGCGTGGCCGCCCTGGCACGGCGTTGCCGCTGGACCACGATCTCTGAGCGGCTATTCTCGTCGTGTTCGTCTTCAAGAAGCCGTCGCGGTTGCCGCTGGACCACGATCTCTGAGCGGCTATTCTTCATGGTCCCCGTTCCCGCGGCGGCGTCGAGTTGCCGCTGGACCACGATCTCTGAGCGGCTATTCTCCCCGGGTTCTGCTGCAGCCGCGTGATCGAGTTGCCGCTGGACCACGATCTCTGAGCGGCTATTCTCGGGAGCGGCAACGTCACCATCGACGATCCGTTGCCGCTGGACCACGCTCTCTGAGCGGCTATTCTCGGCTGCGAGACGAGCGGCGTCGTCCGGCGGTTGCCGCTGGACCACGATCTCTGAGCGGCTATTCTGGCGTGCCGCTGCCGGCGTCCGACGCCAACGTTGCCGCTGGACCACGATCTCTGAGCGGCTATTCTATCGGCCGGAGGCACTGTTCTACCTCGACCGTTGCCGCTGGACCACGATCTCTGAGCGGCTATTCTGAATGCCCTGGAGGGCATCGGCCTGGACCTGTTGCCGCTTGACCACGATCTCTGAGCGGCTATTCTGACCACCG
>LWCB01013681.1:0-12009 GCA_001630525.1 Coelastrella sp. M60 | reverse complement strand
CATCACTTGCAGCTTGCAGCTCCACAGCAAACATCAATCCAGCAAGGAGGCCAGGCACTCCACCAACACCAGCACACTCTGCAAACTCATGGGGTACAGCAGGTACAGGATACAAACCATCAGCAGCGGCAAGTATCTGGGCAGCATAGTAGCCTACAAGGTGACCAACTGCAGTTGTCATTGTACCAGCATGGATACCAGCAGCAGCTGGCACCCAGGCAAGCAGTGGATGCTGCTACAGCACCATGGCAGCGCAAGAGGTCTGGCAGTTCTGTTGCACCACTAGAGCATCCTGCCAAACGAACGGCTGGGCCACCAGCACCAGTTGCTGCTGCTTCTGCTTCTACCTTGGTTGCTCTTAATGCTTGCAGTGGTTCAGGCGGTAGAGCTGCTCATGCGGCTGCTGATGGTGATGGTATCGCTTGGGCAGCAGCAGCAGCAAGTAAGTGTCTCCCACCAGTACCAACAACAGCTGCTGGTAGTGGCGCTGCTGCTGCTGCTTCCTGGGGATCATCTTGTACTGCACCAAGGGACAATAGTGGCTGTACTGCAGTTGGCAGCACTGCTGCTGTTGATGTTCAGTACTTGCCCCATCATAGTAAGCTTGCAGCAGTCAGTGGCTCGGCAGCTGGTAGAAGCAGCGCCACCATCAGTGGCGTATCTGGAGGATCGTGGCATCGTGGCCCTGACGCCCCAAGCTTGATACTTGCCCCTGCAGACGGCCAATCAGGGCCACAGCTGCAGCAGTGCAAGCCCCAGCAGGCAGGGATAGGTGGTGCTAGTGGTGCTGCAGCAGCAAGTAATGGTTGCTCATCTGGTGCTGCTGGCATCAGCAACAGTAGGCGTTCCTCACGGGAGCAGCAGTCTGATACATCTGGTGCCCAGATCAGCGCAGCTGCGATCAGGTATGTCAGAACAGCAGCAGAGATGCAGCAACTGGAGGAGAAGCTGTCAAGTGCGCCCTGCTGGGGGTTTGCGGTTTCCTTGGATTCAGATGTAGGTGCAGCTAACAATTCTGCTGGGTTGCTAGGTGCCGAGTGGAAGGTGCCAGTCCCCAAAGCTCTGCGGGAGCGGTGCGCAGCAGGTGGTTCAAACAGCAGCGATGCAGCAGGTGTTGATACATTGGGCGTAGAAGACAGTCAGCAGCAGCAGGTAGACCAGCAGCAGCAGCACACCTGGAAATGGAATGTGATTGGTGTAGCTTTCAGCCTGGGTGACAATGACGCATACTATGTACCGCTGCTCAGCAGCGCCAAGAGCAGCAGGGATGCTGGCATCTCTGACATTACCCAACGGTCTGGGACAAGTGCTAGATTACGTAGTCTCTGGGAAGGCATCCGCAGAATCTTCACAGCTAGTAGTAGCAGCAGCAACACAGGACGCAAAGGGGGTATAGCAGCAGTCCGAGCAGCAGGCAAAGCGGTCAATTTAATGCTAGCTGCTGCACGATCAGCAGGCACCAGCACAGCAGCAGTACCAGCTGAAGCAGCACCCAGATGTTGGTTGGAACCCGGTCCTGTAAAGGTGACTTATGCATTAAAGCATCAGATGGCTCTTCTGGCTCATCCACCAGCTGGCTCAGGGCTTGAGGGGCTTGTAGTTGGAGAGCCGTTGGTTGACGTGAGGTTAGCTGCCTGGTTGCTTGAACCTGATAGGGAGGACCTGCTAGGAGAAGACAAACATGGCATACGCCCTGGGCAAAGGTGAGTAATGATGAGAGGCTATACAGCTTTCTCAGTTACTCAGTCAACAGCATGTGGAGTGATATAATGTCATGTAGTGTGATTGCACACCACTACACCCCATCTTCTGTGTTCCAGCTGAAAGCAATGGAGATGGGTAGTCGTCAAGCATGATGAGGCTTCAGTTGCTGATGAGGTTTGGTTTACTCCTTTGCTGCAGACCACTGAGCAAGGGGTTGGAGGAGCTCCTGAAAAAGTGGGCTGGCTCCAAGGGAATAAAGGACGCTATAGGGGGTTTCGGCAGCATCGGAGAGGCGGGCAAACGAGCTGTGCCTGCTTGCAGGAAAGCTTGCATGGCCTTGAAGCTACACAAGCTGCTGATCACCATGCTCCATGTACGTCTGTGCTGTATACACTCAACTCTTACTGTTGGACATCGGCCATGCAGCTGTCCTATGTCATACATAAAGGAGCCTGCCTGCCTGTGCTGTGCAAGGTGCCCTTACAGCTGCACCTCATATGTCATTGTCACCAAAGCCAATCTGCAAGATACACTTTTTGACACATCATTGGCAGTGACTGCAACAGTGAAAAGCACCGGGCTTACTTGAACCAATCCAATTCTGAGTGCTTCAGAGATACCGACCCGTTGTGCAATGGGCATTGCTCGCTCTGCAGCAAGGTTGTCGACTTGTGCTCCACGGTTGTCATCAATACAGCTGCATGCGCCTGAGCTAGCCGCTGATCGTCTACTGTGATGCCTTGTCGCAGGGTGAGGCCCTGATCCCTGTGCTGATGGGCATTGAGATGCCACTGGTCAACATACTCGCCGCTATGGAGACCCAAGGCATTGCTATCAGTGCCAAGGTACTGCAGGACCAGAAGCCAGCCATGGAGAAGCGTCTGAAGCAACTTGAGGCTGAAGCACAGCAGTACAATTCTGGTATGAAGTTTAATTTGGCCTCACCTGCTGAGGTCAGGACTGTGTTATTTGACAGGCTGAAGTTACCACCTCCCCCATGTGCACAGAGCAAAAACAGCAAGTAAGTGGGGGGCCAGTCAGCACACTAGGTTGGCCTGAGCAGAGTAGTTTCAGCACATGCACGTGCAGCCAGGTGAAGTGCAGTTTTACAAGGTGTTCCCAGCCCAGCATTGTTGTCATCCTGTCCCTTGCCATTCTGTATGAGTCCGTAGCTTCAGCATTGGTGCAGGTGACTGAGAGTTGTTGCGGGCATCACTGTATACACTGGGACTGCATCCTAGAGTCACCAGTAAATTGTTATCCTACCAAGGAGCCCCTTGGGTAAATAACATACCTGCAGACGACATCTGTAATGGATTTACAACTTATGACTGCTTCCTGCTGATATTGCACCACAGCAGACTGACTTGTGCTTGACAACGTCTGCAGGAACTTGTCTACCAAAGCTGAGGTACTTGAGGAGCTTGCTGCGCAGCATGAGCTGCCCCGTATCATCATCCAACACCGCAAACTCAGCAAGATCTGCAGCAGCTTCCTTGAGCCCCTAGTGCAAAGAGTCCTGAGCCTGCAGAAGGCCAGTGCTGCAGCAGCTGCAGCAGCAGCAAAGCTTGGACACAGCATGAGCCAATGCCATTCAGCTTTGATTCCTGCTGGAGCTACTGCAGATCATGTTGTAGCCAGCCCAGAAGCAGCAAAAGAGCTTGTTCGGATATGCGGCAGCTTCCTTCAAACAAACACATCTACTGGGAGGCTTAGTATGGAGGAGCCCTCTCTGCAGACTATTCCCAGACCCCTAGATTATGAGTTGGCAGCAACACCTGCAAGTCAGGCAGCCACAGCAGCAGATGATGCAGGCAAGGGTGGAGGTCTGAAGCAGCAACAAGTCAATATCCGAGCTGCGTTCGTTGCTCCTCCTGGCTGTGTGCTGTTGTCAGCAGATTACTGTCAGATCGAGCTGAGACTGATGGCTCACTTCAGTGAAGATCCCAAGATGCTGGCTGCTCTGGCAACAGGTGATGACCCCTTCAAAGAACTGGCTGCTCAATGGCGCAAGTGCAGTTTACAGCAGGTGGGGCCGGTGAACACAATACATCTGCCTTTCTGCCTGTGTACCCAGCCGCGACCGCTTACTACAATGGCGCATTCAACTCAGTAAGTGCGCTACCAGCCAGCTGTGGCTGACTGGTTGGTCGATCTAGGTTTGGCCAGCCCTCCACATGGCTTTCATGGCTGACTTGTTTACACCTGCAGGTCACCCCTGACATGCGTAACCAGGCTAAGCGTCTTGCATACGGACTGCTGTATGGTATGGGTCCAACACGGCTAGCTGTTGACCTGGCTTGCAGCATCCCAGAGGCTTATGCATTGGCAGATGACTTTCAGAAAAGTCATGAGGGACTTTCTGCCTGGATCAAGGTGGGCTTAAGCCAGTGACGAGCTTCTCTGCTGACCCGAAGGCGCTAGCAGATGCCACCACCTTCTGCAAGCATGATTGTTACTTGGCTTGTGCATGTCATTGCAGCAGTGTGATTGCAGGCTTCCGCTGTCTTATCCTCAAATCGGCAGGTTTTTCCTTTTGAACCTACATGCTTGATACCTCACTTGACCTGCGATGTTTTCATGCAGAACGTGATTGATGGCTGTCATGCCACCACCTGGGTCACAACTCTTTCTGGTCGCCGCCGTTACTTGCCCATGATCCGAGGTAAAGGCGAGCAGGTGGCACAGGCAGAGCGTCAGGCAGTGAACACAGTGTGCCAAGGCAGTGCAGCTGATATCGTGAAGGGGGTGATGATTGACTTGGTGCAGCATCTTGCAAGTAACGGGCTAGGCCAATACTGCAGGCTGCTGTTACAGGTATGCAATGAGGTTCATGACTCAACTTACTGGCACTTATTAGTCTCCTGGCACATACAAGGGGGTTGTACTATCAAAGGGATGTTTGAAAGCATGCAGTCCAGCGTTTCAGCAGTGATATGTGAGCAGTACAGACATGCATGCAAGTCCTTGAACTTGGCAGACAACCCTTGAACATCTGCATAGGACCGATTGGGCCAAACATGATGCCACCTATTCTGTTTGGGCTTCAGGTGCATGATGAGCTCTTGTTTGAAATATCAGAGCACCATCTGGCTGCGGCAGCTACATTCATACGGCAAGTGATGGAGTCTGCCTCAACAATCTGGGGCCTGAAGGTCAAGCTGCCTGTCAAACTGTCTGTTGGACCAAGCTGGGGCCAGTTGCAGGAGTACATAGATTAAGCATCTGTACATCCAGAATGTTTGAATTTTTCTCTGGTTGCACCCAATGGGACAGACTGGTAAGCATTACCCACAGTGGATTTCAGATATGCACTGCGGGTTGGTTGAGCATCTGAAACATATCTCTCGGTGTTCAAGTGTATCTAAGACATTGCTGCATTCTTCAGAAGTTGTATAGCCCCCACCCTCACATAGCACGGTTCCGTGTTGTACCTGATGCAGTAGTAGAGACCCCCACTCCGGCCTTGAGGCCCTTGGGAATCATGATGATATACCATGGCATGCTAGTCGGCCATGTACAGCTGTATACATGTAACAGTACACCCTGCCAGTGGTCGGAGTGGGTGCTGCTGCTACTATTGCCATATGCATGGGCTGTACAGTAACATGCTAGTACAGCCATATACAGTCTGCAAAATCTTTGCCTCCCTGCATCCACCCCTACATTCATGATGTCAGAGAAATTAAGAATGATATAACATCATAATGATGTGTGGGAAGGCATGGCTCAGCCATCATGGCTGACGTTGCAGCCTACTGTTGATGCCTGTTGGAAAGCTACGTTGTGTGTCCAAGCATATTGCTGAGGTTGGGGTGTGTCAACCTACAGGTAGTGGCTTACTCACCAGTTGTGAGTGGCACATAGCTGGTTGTGAGTCTTCCATGCTGCAGAGATGGTCCCCTTTCGGTATCCCACAACAACTGTCCTCATGGCATTAGGCCTTGGGGCAAGGTTAGGGTTTGGTTTCACCCCGTAGGTACTGCACAGTACCCACTCATGAGTGGCACATGCTTGGTTGCTGGCGTCATAATGCTCCACCTGCTGCTTTGTAGCTTCTCATAATGAGTACTGCTGCAAGTCGTGTCGCGCGTTTCAGTATTGTCATCATTTCATAAGCCACTAGTGTTGTACATCACTTTCTTTGAAGCATGCATGCCAGTTGTTGCTTGTTACATGCTCAGCTTGGCAGCTGGTTGCCGTATTTCTGCTGTATTGCCAATCGCAGGTAGGACGATGGGGCCCAATGCTGCACTCGCTACTCGCCGTTGACGTACATGGATGAAGGTTGCTGGTTGTCCTAGCTTGTGTATGTGATCATTGTAGGTGTTGTTCAGTGACATGTCTTATATGGATACCCCCTGCTGAGTTCCTTCTGCCTTCTAGTAGAAGGCTTACCCAGAGGGTGGTTTTGTCTTGTGGTATGGCTGACTCAGCCAGCCGAGTGTATCTATCCCAAGGACCTCGTGGTTGAAATGGGTGTGTCTACTCTACTACTACTAAGAATACGGAACTTGCATTGGCCAACCATGGTGCATGAGTGTATCTCTGGACGACTTCACCAGGCAATTGTCCTGCATGTACTTGGTATTATATTACACACTTTCCCTGCACATGGCAGCTCCTCAGACCAGTAGCTGAAGTCCTCACATGCACAGCTGTGTACTGCAGTACAACCATCATTCACCAGCAGGCACTCATTGGCTGCACAGGCATGCATGGTTTGTGCAGTACGTGGACAATGCAGGCACAAATTGTCTGCAAAGCACTATATGTGTTCACTGCAGCCTCGCATGTGCACATTGCTATTGGCTTCTTGTCATGCTGGTGGTCCAATAAAGATCTCAATGCCGCAGTGTACATCAACATGAAACTCTGCTTCTTCACGTGCATTAGCACCGTCCTCACTGAATTTCGGCAAGATGCTTTGCAGCGTTCCTCAGTCTGCCTGACAAGCACTACTGTAGTGCTCAAGAGCTACCCCGCTTAATGCGAATGCATCCAGTCATCGCTATAATACTTGTTCCCTGTGTACTTGCAGACTGCTGGATTGTCATAACTGGTACCCTTCAGATTGATGTACTCCACCTGCACAACAACATGTGCAGGAGTCCACATGTTGAGATAAGTAGCAACACAATTGCCTTTTCATATCAGCCAGCATTGCTTTCACTTTGCTGCACGGGTGAAACTTTGAATCACACCCTTGTCACAAGAGCATAAACAGTGTCAACCGTGAGGCAACAGCCGGCACGGAATCCAGGTGGTCTCAGCTGCAGAGTATGAGCGCCAACTGCTGGCCATGCAGGCTCATTAGTGTCATTACTGGGGACACTTCATGGATCAGTCTGCGGCACTGCATAGTATGGAACTTACTGGGCAACCTAATGCTGGATCATCACCTGCAGCACAATAAGCAGTAGAGGTAAGCATTTTCTTTCAAATCAACACTTGCCAACCATGGCCTACAACAGCCTTGCTGTGTTGCTTGCTGCTACACACTCTATGCCAGCGCTGTTGTATCAGGCAATTGCTGCAACCCAGTGGCCGCCCTGACTACGTTTGATACACAACTTGACAAATGGAGGAATTCAAGTATCAGCTGACTCTGCTGTTAGATGGCTACTGCTGTTTCCCTTGGTGAGCAGTAGCACTCACTTCCATATGAGGCTACAACTCCGCCAGACACTTTGATTGGTTCAGCTGTTTGAATGTATTCCATGGGCGACTTCAACCCTTTCTGCAGCATTGTTGAAATGCCAAGACGCTTTTGAAACTGTAACAAGGCCTCTTTGGCAGTTTAGGTGATCTGATCAAAACCATTCGCAGTCCTAGTGCTCTGTTGCACACTTCATAAGCAGCTATTGCTAATTCACAAAAGAGTCCTAACTCTTTGTAAACCTTTGCTCATCAAGTAACCATATCGCTGCTGCTTCCACCGCTATAGCATCGACGCTGGTGCCTGGCACATGCGGTTCCTTGAGCCAATCCTGATGAATGCAAGTACGTTTCTGCATCTGGATGCAGACAAACCTGCAGCCACTTGTCTGTGTGATTCTTGATGCCATCTCCAAGGCCTAGACCGCTTGTGGACCTGTTGCAACACCAAGTGCAAAGCAACAAGTGCATTGCGACATACAGGTTCGTACACCGCATATGTGAATTGCAGCCATCTAGTTGTGATAAGTATAACCCAAAAGCTGGCAGCAAAGTTCCTGTGCTCACAAGAAGCAGCACTGACCTCAGATCACCAACAAAAGCCTGCCCTGGCAGTGTTGTGGCTGGTCCATTTGCTGCCTCTGATGGGATCCTCACAGCTTTCCAGTCCTGGCTTAGAATCTCGACGTCAGCTGCCTTGGCAGTGCCGGATTTTGCTGCAAAGAAAGCGACTCCCACATAAGGTTGCAACAGGCCATGTAACACGGCACTTGTGCCGCGTGCGGCCTGCAACATCGTTTATGGTTCGCACTTATGCACTGACAAAGACGTACAGAACACTTAGAGAGGTCACACTCGGCAGTGACCAAGCTCCCAGATACACATATGTGGCAGGGAACAGCAGGCGAACCAATGTGACAGACCGGTTACGATGTTGATACGTATGAGTTAGCTACAGGGGCAAACAGGCACAGCATCGTAAACCGCCGATAGATGGGGCTTTGATTTGTTTCGTGCACAAGTCTCAACGAGCGTTTCTCTAGGAGTCTGCTGATCAGTACGTTGCTGCAATATCTCAAAGTTGCTGAGGTCTGCACCGTCGAACATTCGCTAATCAGCAACAGAATGGTTCGTTCTCTGCTTATGAGGCAGATATGCACATAGAAGTGATCTCTTCACCTTTTCCATAAACATTCTACACTTCTTTGCAGGCAGAACACCTATCAGACGAGCAGATAGCAGAGTTTAAGGAGGCATTCGCCCTGTTCGACAAAGATGGCGATGGTGCGTTGTATGGCAGCTGCATGCCGTTGAGGAAGATGTTTGGGTTGTAGACATAAGATCAGTTCTCTGCTTACGCTCAGTCAGCAGTTTCAAAACGCCCAACCTGTCGTGGCACCCCTGACAGACCGCCTTCAGCCATATGGATGCAATGTAAGAACTGATTTATTCAAGAATGACAGTATTCTTGCACTTTGTGCTGCATGTACGCACAGGCACAATCACTACAAAGGAGCTGGGGACGGTGATGCGCTCGCTGGGTCAAAATCCAACCGAGGCTGAGCTGGTAGACATGATCAATGAGGTTGACGCAGACGGCAATGGCACTATTGACTTTCCCGAGTTCCTGAATCTCATGGCCAGGAAAATGAAGGTGAGTGTAGTTTACAAGAAGAAGGCGCCAAGCCTGCCACCAGTTGATTACCGGCAGTGAACTGACAAGGTACTGCTGTGCAGGATACTGATCATGAAGAGGAGCTGAGAGAGGCCTTCAAGGTGTTTGACAAGGACGGCAACGGCTTTATTTCTGCAGCTGAGGTACGTAAGGGAATATGGCTCTTCTGTTCTGCAGCACACCATATCCGCTGGTGGTGCTTGGATTCCATGCGTGAATAGTCAATGATGGTAACATCGTTGATGTTGCAAAGGATTCTTCTGCAGTCAGCTAACATGCAGCCAACGTCTGCGCAAAGTCTGGGTTGCTATAGTAGATGCATGAGATGAGTGCTATAGCCGGAGCATTGTGATTGCCTTGAGTTCTGACTGATGTATCTAATTGCAGTGCACTTGTGCTAATGGCCCAAACAGCGATACGACACCTTCTCTGTATTGTTTTTTTTGTGTGCAGTTGCGGCATGTGATGACCAACCTTGGTGAAAAGCTGACAGATGAGGAGGTTGATGAGATGATTCGTGAAGCTGACGTTGATGGTGATGGGCAGGTCAATTATGAAGAGTTTGTGAAGATGATGATGGCAAAGTAGCCTCATGACTAGCAGCCATGTCAGCAGCAGCAGCAGCACTCAGCAGGCCTGCAGTATTTTTATGATGGATGTCCTGCACATGGTGCATGCTTTCTCAGTTGCAAAAGCAGCGCTTGGAGAAGCACTCCCTGCATTCAGGAGCTTGCCTATGTGTTCTGCAAGGAGAGCAGCACTGACACAGGAAGTATGAAGTCTAGACAATGGCTGAGTAAGTCACCTCAGCCAGTTGCCACGCTGAAAATGAGGGGTCAATCACCTTCATGTTGGATGGCATGAAATAGAAGAAAGTGGCCCAACAGTGGCAGCAGCAGCCAGCTGCGATGGCTGGCATTGTCTCAGAATCTGAATCTACACCACTCACAGGTGGTGTACTGAACAGAATTATTGACTGTGCAACTTGACGATAGTAAGGTAACACGCTGGTGGTTATCTTCTAGTCATTCCAGGCCCAGGCTTCAAGCCATTGGTCAGCTTGTACAGAATTCTTTGGGTTGAGGAACTGGAAATTCTATGTTCACTCATAACCATGGCTGGTCAACTTGTGACATTGCTGAATGCATACCAGTCAACTGTGTTGTGTGATGAAGGTTCTTGGCAAGTGATGATGCTCAGTGAGGCTCACAAATCCTGCATGGTAGGCTCAGGCTGACCAGGCCAAATCTCGGATGTGCAACATCAACTTGGTCGAATATACCATCTGTATAGCTATTGCTATTGCTACTAGGTAGTATCATACAGCAATAGCGGCTATTGAGCAATGTGTCTCATTGTATCATGTATGTCCCAGTTGCGAACAGAGGGAGCCCAGGCAATAATCAAAAGAAGCTTTCGAGAGTCTGAAAGCATGATCCTGCAAGCCTTGCAGTACTGGTGATACTAGCACTCAGTGACTCACCATGACTACTCGGTATGCCGAGTACGTACTCACCAGTGCTCAGTGACTGCAACAGCCCTGGCAGGCGAAATCTTGGGCTTGTGCAGCAAATTGAATGCCATGACACCCTTTAAGGATTTTCACCCGTGAGGAGCCAACTGATGGCTCATGGGGGCATAAAAAACAAACTCAGAATCACCAGATTAAATTTGAGGTCTGCAGGTTCTACCTGCAACATGTCCTAAAAAATCAATTCCAACTCACTGAAATAGAAATTTGAACCCGTTCGGAATCAGACTCAACCAACTTAATCAACTTTGAATTGGTTATTTGCTTAGTAATGCTTTATCACTGCTGCGATAATCTCTGAGCGAGCTGTGTCGGGCGCGAGGAAAGGAGGATTTACCTGCCGGCGGGATACTATCTCAGATGTTTATTTGCAGCTAGTAACAACAACCTTGTCGCTTGCGGGCCAGACATCGCACCGCAGCATGTTGCACAGCTGATGATGGCGGTCTCGGAGAAGGCTCCATCCAGCACATTGTCAGCCTAATTCTTCAAGCGGCGTGCTCCGTTTGTTCGTGAGCTATATTTCGGGTTATCACAAGACCTTATGATCATGGCGTACCCAAAGGACGGCTATTTGTGGTATCGAAGTTTTCATGCAAGGGTCTCGAGATGTCATGCACGCAGTTTTTTGACCTCTCGATAGCATTAATGTTGTCATATTGTCAACCACTACTATCTATGCACTGCTGCATGTGTTCAACTGCACACTCATGTGCTTGCAGTTTTCTCAGCACTAGTACTTGCAGTGAAGTGGTGCAGCTGTGCACTTTGCAAGTCGCTGTTGAGCAGGCGCACTTGTATAGCCCCTCATGATCTTGTTTACTGAGGTTCGCTGTCTGTTGTTGGGTTTTGATCAGGTGTTGCTCAGCTGCATCTTGTCAGCAACAAGTTTTTGCGGTATCATTGAGGCTTTACCACGTCAAAGCAGAGTTGAGGCTAGGGTGTGGTTTCAGCCTGCAGGTAGTGGCTCCATTACCAGTTGTGAGTGGCACATAGCTGGTTAAGGCTCTTTCATGCTGCAGACATGATCTCCCTTCAGCTATCACACAACTACTGTCCTCATGGCATTAGGCCTTGGGGCATGGTTACGGTTTGGTTTCCCCCTGTAGGTACTGTGCAGTGATCAATCATGAGTGGCACATGCTTGGTTTTTGCAGTTGTCATGCTCCCATTGGCTTCTTGACGTTGTTGACTATCGCTGTATGTCACATAAGTCTTGTTGTGTGCTTCAGTTCTCCCACCACATTTCTGTCGCACACATTGTTGCACCTTAGTTTTTGCTGCAGCATGCATGTCAGTTTTGCTCTGTGACACCACACTCAGGTTGGTAGCTGGTTGTCGTAGCTCATGCTGTGTTGCAGGTAGGACGATGGGGCCCAATGCTGCACCCGCTACTTGCTGCTCACATGTTATGGGTCAAGGTTCCTGGTTTACCAGCTTG
>LWCB01013667.1:0-10482 GCA_001630525.1 Coelastrella sp. M60 | reverse complement strand
GTATGTCTTGCTGCTGCTCCTGCTATTCCGTTATCTGCTTCAACTGGAGGCCTGACCATCGCCTTGACCACAAACAGTGCTGCTGAGGCGTACCGGGCCACAGCGTGAATGAGTTGAGCTTGCTGATTTGCGGAAAGTCATGAAGCTGGCCGGCGAAGCAAATCAGAAGGTAAGGAGGCTTGTTACACATCAAGTAGTAAATGTAAATTGCACAATACCTGGCCTGAGAGTCATCAAGTTGCCAGATAGCTTTGCCACTGGCTGCCCATACTCTTTTGTGTCATGTCTGCCGACTGCAGGTGGTCTTCTTGTTCAGCGACACCCTGATACAGGATGAGTCATTCGTTGAGGACATATCTAATCTACTCAATACATGTGAGGTACCCAACTTGATGAGCCCAGGTGATTTGGCGGGAATATTTGAGAATATCAGGCCACGAGCTAAACAGGCGGGCATGGACGGGACCAAAGACCAGCTCTACAACTTCTTTGTGCAGGAGGTGAGGATAAGATGTGCTTATGCACGACGACTAGCATGTTTGGTGCATCACAAGCTATTGCTGTGGCATGCCTGCACATACGAGAAATTGCTGGCTTGCATTTGAAATGTATAAAAAGCACAGCACGATCTGGGTGCTGTGACATCATACCATCTGGCTCATGCCGCACTGGCCAATAACACAGCAGCCTTACTCAGATGGATTCGATTTTTCCACAGGTGCGGCGCCATCTGCATATTGTGCTCAGCTTCAGCCCAGTCGGTGATGCCTTCCGGGAACGTCTGCGCAAGTTCCCTTCGTTAGTGAACTGCACAACAATCGACTGGTTCACAGCTTGGCCAGATGATGCACTTGCAACCGTAGCAAGCAACTTCCTTGCTGGTCTACCTGGTACAGATGACAAGGTGAGATGATGTCTCGTTGCCTGATTAGCATGTTGCTGAGTCAGCCATGGTGTATGCAGAATCAGCCCTGGTGCAACCCCATCTGTACCCATTTGACTCCCACCATCAAATCTTCACACAAGGCTTGTGGCTGTGCATCACTGTGCAGGCAATGTCATATCTCCTCATGACTCTGCTTCAGATGAACAAGGTTGCTGCTCTTTGTAAAGCTGGTAATAGCGGCAATGTGGTGCTTATGCAGGTGCTCAAAGCGCTGCCCAAGCTGTGTGTGAAGTTCCATGTTGATGTGAAGGAGCTGTCCAAGCGTTTCTTGCATGAACAGAAGCGTCACTACTATGTCACGCCAACCAGCTATCTGGAACTGTTGGGAAGCTACAAGAAGCTCTTGGCCAAAAGACAGGACGAAGTGAGCAACCTCTGTACATAACCGCCAATGACATCTGCCAACATTTTCAGAATAAGGCTTGTACAAGTACATGTAGTGGTCCATATGACAAGGGTGCACCACTACTGCTGCTTCTGGCAGGCTAGGACCTTGTGTCCTCACACCCTGCAGTCCCAATCTTGCATCCCCTGCTTGACAAGTATGTTGACAATCATCAACTTCTGTCTCTGTGTATTCAAATATGATGCTTAACTCACCGTTGATTTCTTGTCCCAGTGCATGCACTCTGTTGTGGTGATTCCCTGCAGGTAATGACAGCCAAGAAGCGCTATGAAGTTGGTCTGAGCAAGTTGGCAACCACTGAGTCGAGTGTGGCCAGCATGCAGGCAGAGCTTATTGCCCTTCAACCTCAACTGGAGGAAAGTACAAAACAGACTGAGGCAGCAATGGTTGTCATTGAGAGAGAGACAGTGGAAGCTGACAAAGTGAAGAAGGTGAGTCATGGATCACAAAGTGCAGAATTCCCAGGTGTGTACTGCCATGCACCGTGTCCCCACTGGCGTCTTGCTGTGCTTCGATTGCCCAGAACTGCTCCTCTTACAGCTGTTTCTGCAGTCAAAGCTGGTCTGGCATGTTGTCAATGCAGGTTGTGAGCCAGGAGGAATCTGCTGCATCTGCAGAGGCTGCTAAAGTGCAGGCCATCAAGGATGAATGTGAGGCAGACCTGGCAGAGGCCCTGCCAGCACTGCAAGCAGCAGTCAAGGCACTTGATACCCTGACAAAGAATGACATCACGGAAGTCAAGGGCATGAAGAGTCCACCCAATGGTGAGATCAGATTACCTGATAATGCAGAACTTGAAGCCTTGCAGCAGCTCAGGACATAAAGCAAGGCAGCCTGCAGCACCCTGGGGCTGCTGAGTTTGCCTTCACCCCAGCACCTGAACTTGTGTGTGTATGTGTACTTCAACAGGTGTCCGGGTGGTGCTTGAGGCGGTCTGCATACTCACGGGTGTAAAACCCATCCGCTTCAAGGATCCCCAATCTGGTCAAATGGTTGACAGCTTCTGGGAGGCAAGCAAGAAGATGCTCATGGATGAGGACTTCTTGCTCAATTTGAGGTACACTGTTAGCACTTTCTACAGTGTGTTGGCAAGTTGCAGAGATGCTCATAGTCTTGGCAATGTGCATCATCTGATGAACAGCATGTGTCTTGCATTGGCTGATGTATGCAGCACAGTGATTCAAAGTGATTGATCCATTGTTAATAAACTTGCCCTTGCTGTCTGGTACATTACGCACTCTGCACAGAAACTTTGACAAGGACCACATTGATTCAAACGTAATGAAGAAGATCCAGACCTACACTGTGTTGCCAGATTTCCAGCCTGAGAAGATAGAAAAGGTTTGTCATGTTTTGTCCGTCCAGCAGTGGCTCTGAACTGGTCTAGCTTTCCACAGAGAGAGGAGGCAGCTGGATTGCAAGTGTTACCTCAGCAGTCATTACGATAGCTGAGCAGCTGATGGCATGCCTGGATCTATGTTGCATGCCTTGTGCAGGACATCATGACTACCTGCACACTGCTAACAGCTGCTCTGCACTTTTTCATGAATGTAGGTGTCTAAGGCAGCTTACGGTCTGTGCTGCTGGGTACGTGCCATGGAGGTCTATGATCGTGTTGCAAAAGTTGTGGGCCCTAAGAAGGAGGCACTTAGCAAGGCTGAAGCTCAGTTAGAGGTGTGTACAGTTGCATGCTATCAAGCTAGAAGCAGGCAATCTGAAAGCAAGCATGCTAGTGTGCTGCATGCATCACACATCATCTTGCTCTCACTCAACAACTTGCAGCACAAGAGTGCATATGGGGCAGATGCCATCAGCGAGCTCAGCTAAGATCAGCCATTGAAAACTGGTTGTATTGTTGGGTGCTCGGCGCTCGTTCAATTACAAGTGCAGGTTGTCATGAGCGCACTACGAATCAAGCAACTTGAGCTCAAGTCTGTACTGGACAAGTTGGCAGCTCTGGATGCTGACCTGTCAGAAAAGACAATGCGGAAAGAAACCTTGGAAGCAGAAGTTGAACTGTGCAAAGTCAAGCTGGAAAGGTTGTTCCCAGCACTGCAGCAACATATTGCATGCTGCTGTTGATAGAAAGCGAACGCCTTTGCAGACGCCACGATGTTTTATGCTCAGTCTCTAAAGCGTGGTGTTCACAAAGCATACAAGCTGCAAGCACCCAGTGTAAGGGTCCTTATATGCTTCTGTATTGTCTGCTGCTCAACTTCAGAGCTCAAAAGCTTATCGCTGGGCTGGGTGGTGAGAAGAGCCGCTGGACCGCTGCAGCTGCTCGCTTAGGTCAAGAGTACATACAGCTGACTGGAGATGTCCTTCTGGCAGCAGCACAGATAGCCTACCTCGGTGCATTTACCTCAAGTTACCGGTGAGCGGTGCCGTGCATTTACCTCACCTCATAAATTTATGAATGGTCAAGTTCATGCAGGACAACTGCTGTCAACCCTGACAGAATTATGGCTATATGCATGTAATCAGCTGTTCTGCCTGCTGAACCAAAAGACATATCGTGGTGAATGATTGTTGGCTTACAGATCTGACTGCCTACGTGGTTGGGTTGAAGCCTGCCAAGCTCAAGGTATCCCCTGCAGTGACAGGTTTAAGCTTAGCACGGTGTTGTCTGACCCAGTCAAAGTGCGTCAATGGAATATCTGGGGCCTGCCTAAAGATGACTTCTCCACTGAGAACGCTATAGCCATAGATGCAGGTATGCTTTGCAAGGCACATGCAACACCATCTGTAGTGTGTCAATCGACTTGACCAGTATCTAGTTTACTCCAGGGACGGATGTCCTGCCTACATGTCGGCAACGTGTCAGGGCCCCTGGATGAAGATTTAGGAGGTGTCTGTTGTGCTTGAGTGTGCCCTCTTGAGGACTGCTAATCTACCCTTGCAGGTCGGCGCTGGCCATTGTGCATTGATCCTCAGGGGTCAGCCAACAAGTGGATCAGAAATATGGAGAAGGATGCCGGCCTGCTGGTGATCAAGCTGACAGATGCAAACTATCTCAGGACACTGGAGAATGCAATTCAGTTTGGTGGGTCCTGCATCATAGTGCTTGCCTAGCTACTTCAAGCATCCTAGCACCCTCGCTTGTAGGCACTGTGACTGTGCTGCCATCATTAGTATACAATGCAACAACCGGCAGAACCAACAGAGCCCTTACTGCACTGTGTGCTTGCTGTTAGGCAAACCTGTGTTGTTGGAGAATGTTGGTGAAGGACTGGACGCTGCCTTGGAGCCACTGCTTGCTAAGCAGACCTTCAAGCAGGCAGGTTGCATGTGCATCAAGCTGGGGGATGCAGTGGTTGAGTACAGTGATGACTTCAAGTTCTACATCACCACCAAGCTGCGCAATCCACACTACACACCAGAGCTATGCACAAAGGTCAGAAGCGATACAGTTCTGGATAGGTGCTGCTCTGATGATCTGCAACTCCACTGCTTCACTTGTCACCAACTTGCTCCAATGTGGGTTTAACCTCATCACTCATGAGGCGGTGATGTTCCGGATCATGTTACATTTGGTTTCTTTGGTTACTAACCAATGGCATCATTCACTGTCACTTCTACTTGCAGGTATCTTTGCTCAACTTCATGACCACTCCCGAGGGCCTTGAGGACCAGCTGCTTGGCATTGTTGTAGCAGCTGAGCGCCCAGATCTGGAGGACGAGAAGAATAAGCTCATAGTCAGTGGGGCGGCCAACAAGCGCAAACTGAAGGAAACAGAGGATGAGATTCTGCGGGTGTTGAGCAGTAGCAGCGGGAACATCCTGGAGGACGAGCAAGCAGTGAATATCTTGCAGTCCAGCAAAATATTGGCAGATGAGATTGGTAGCAAACAGAAGATTGCAGATGAGACGGAGGAGAAGATTGATCAAGCAAGAGAAGGTAGGTGTTCAGCTGAGCAACGCATCTACAAACTCATGAGGAGTCCTGCAGTGTACATGCAATGGCATTTGAGGTTTGGCTGCAGGCTGCCGTAGGTGGAAACTGCTCTGCAAGACTTTTGAGGAGGGAGGTTTACAATGCAGTTTCTCTTGCGATCTTCAATTTGGCATGCACAGCGGTGCCTGCCGGGCAGCCTTTCACAGCGTGCTGCTGCTGACTACCACTGTCTGGCACAGTTGTGCCACCCTGCTGACGTCTTCTGATTCTGCATGCTTTATCCTGTGTTGCAGGGTACAAACCAGTGGCCCACCACTCGAGCCTGCTTTACTTCACTGTCACAGACCTGGCTGCAATTGATCCAATGTATCAGTACTCTCTGCGCTGGTTCATCCAGCTGTTCATGAGGTCTATTGTTGACAGCATGAAGAGCCCAGATCTGCCCACTAGACTGCAACTCCTCAATGATCACTTCACCTACTTCCTATTCCAGAACGTGTGCAGGTATGTCAGTATCAACATCATGACTGTCATTCACATGCTGTAGATTGTTGCAGATAGATCTGTACTTGTGCTTATCACATTCACAGCTACTAGCTTCTGATGACAGTGCGTACTGCTATGCATGAGCAGCCCTAGGTTGGCTTCTTACTTTGGCTCATGAGATCTTGCCTGCTGCTTGCTGCAGATCCCTGTTTGAGAAAGACAAGCTGCTGTTTGCCTTCACCCTTGCCCTGAAACTCAAGCTAGACACTGGTGAGGTGGCTCCGCGAGACGTCAGGTTCCTCATGACAGGAGGCATTGCAGTGGGTGACTTGGCTCACCCCAACCCTGCACCAGATTGGATAAGTGAGAAAAGCTGGGGAGAGCTGTGCAGGGCAACAGATCTGGGACCAACGTGGCATGGACTGGCAGCTCACGTGGCTGGTGAGGCACTTGATCCCAGCAGTTGGTGCTGCCTTGGGCTGAGTGTCAGGAATCCGTTGCATGCGGGAGGCTGGTAGCATCTGCTGTACATCAGCAGCATATCCTTTGTTGTGAGTGCACTTGTCAAGCATGCAGACGCATGTCATGTTGGTGTGTGGTCAACTGCAGAGCATCTTGATGACTGGAGGCTGCTATATGACAGTGTGACCCCACAAATCGAGGCCTTGCCTGGTGATTGGCAGGGTCGATTGGATACATTCCAACGGCTTTTGCTTCTGAGAGCAATAAGGCAGGACAAGCTTACACCAGGGATCATGCAGTATGTAGCTGAAGTGCTGGGCAGGTAAGTGCAGCTTCATGTCTTCTGCAGGAACCTCAAAGATCCCAAGTCTAGACTCTTTGGTGTATGTGGTCTGTCGTAGTGGTCATCACCTATGTGATGCAACCTATATGTCAACTTGTCAGTCCATCATGACTTGCAAACCTCTGCTTGTATATGGCTTCCATGCAGTCGCTTTGTGGAACCCCAGCCTTTTGCCCTGGAGCCCTCATTTGCAGACAGCAGCTGTGCCACCCCTCTCATCTTTGTGCTATCTCCTGGCAGTGACCCCATGGCAGCATTGCTCAAATTTGCCGAAGACAGGGGTGTGCGAGTTGAGAGTGTCAGCTTGGGGCAGGGTCAAGGGCCTGTAGCTCAGAAGCTAATCAAGGAAGGTAGCTCTGCTGGGTTTTGGGTGGTACTGCAGGTGAGTCCATGCACCAGTTGTACAGCGACTACATAGCAGGTGCTGGGTACCGCTAGCAGCAGCCTTATTCGGCTTAAACGTACTCATTGTGTGCTGTGATCCTGAATCAAGCACAGTTGTTATGTGGTATGTGCCTGTGTGCAGAATTGCCACTTGGCCAAGAGCTTCATGTCAACTCTTGAGCTGCTGTGCGAGTCAGACCTTGCTGATGGCAAGTGCCACCAGAACTTCAGGCTGTGGTTGACCAGCTATCCCAGCAGCACGTTCCCCATCAGTGTGCTGGAGAATGGAATCAAGATGACAACTGAGCCACCAAAGGGCCTGAGAGCTGGTGAGTGACTGTGCAGGGTTTGCACCGGTCAGAAGCCCATTGGTGTCTTTCTTTATGATGTGGGGTGTTGTCTTGATGGAAGTGCACGTCAACAAGGCAGATGCACTGCACGCCTCGGACCTACCTCAACCATCATTCAGAGTTACGAGTACAAAGATTGCTGCAGGGCAGCATGCAGATGCTTGAGTTTATGCAAAGGCGACCGCCGCTGTACAGTCAGCATGTTGCTGACCTTTGGTACTGCCCTTGTCCTGCAGGACTCCTGAGAACATATGCCAGTGATCCCTTCTGCTCAGAAGAGTTCCTTGAGGGCTGTGTCAGAGACGCACCATTCAGAAGGCTGCTGTTTGGTCTGGCGTTCTTCCACAGTGTGGTTCAGGAGCGCCGGAAGTTTGGTCCCATAGGCTGGAACATACCGTATGAATTCAATGACAATGACCTACGAATAAGGTGAGAGCAGAGTAGGTTGGAGGCAATGCTACTATTTGTATAGCACTGTAGGCCATGCACATGCAGAGTGATAGAGTTCTCCTATGTGTAATGATCTATGCCTTGCAGAGACCTGCCAATATTGTGCTGTTTGATCTGTGTGACTTGCAGTTGTCGTCAGTTGCGAATGTTCTTGGATGAGTATCCTGACATACCCTATGACACCCTGCAGTATACAGCGGGTAAGTGCTGATGATGCATGGAGGTCTGTGGCCATTTGAGCCCAAGCCCTATCATTACGGCATCAGCAACACAGCCGCAAGCTGGGGTGCTTAGGTGCATGGACAGACAGCTGATACGCAGTGGGAACTGATAGTAACGCAAGTGCCCACAGACTGCATCAAGGTGTTGCTCTGCCCACTACGCGCCAGCAGTATCTGTTCAAGTACCTGCATGAACGTCCAGGAGAAGCCGCAATTCATTGGCATTGTTCTGTGCTCGTTGCAGGAGAGTGCAATTACGGTGGCAAGGTGACTGATGGCCATGACCGCCACACCTTGATGACCCTGTTGTCCACCTACTACGACCCTAACCTTGTGACCCAGGCCAATTATAGCTTAGCAGGAACGCCCACAGAAGGATATGCAGCACCAGGGCACATGGACCACAGGGTGCGTAGAGGGTGCAAAAATAGTTGAGAAGGTCTTCATAGCTCCAGCTCCATGTTGCAGTAGCGGCCATGTTGAGAACCAGCCAAGCTGACTTCGCTGCTGCTCCATACACATGAGCTGGCTGTGTTTGTCCCTGACGTGCAGGGCTATCTTGAGTATATCAATAACCTGCCGCTGTCCACCCCGCCAGGAGTGTTTGGCTTGCACGAGAATGCAGACATTACCAAGGACTTGCAGGAGGCACAGCTGTTGCTTGACAGCATGTTGCTTACACAGAGCAGCACAAATGCTAGCAGTACGACTGCTGGCAACAAGCCACCAGGTGCTGCTCGAGTGAGTGCAGTTCCAGGCAGTGGTGCAGCGGAGGCAGTTGCAATACCAGTGAAGGTGAAGAGCCAAGAAGATGTGACTGCTGAAGTGGCAGCAGACATCCTTGCACGACTGCCGGCCAACTTTGACCTGGAAGCAGCGGAAGCTGCTTATCCCCAAGACTACTTCAACAGCATGAATACAGTATTAGTACAGGTATGAGCAGCTTATCTGCAATCCTTGTTGCTGTTGTGAGCGAAACACACTGGCACTCGAATGGTGTACAGCTGCATGCTTGCTTGGTGTACTTACTGCAGTATGGTCCAGTTGTATCTCTGCCTCTGCTTGCAGGAGTTGGGACGCTTCAACACCCTGCTCAGTGTGGTACGCAGCAGCCTAGTAGCTCTGGATCAGGCATGCAAAGGTCTGGCACTAATGAGCTCAGAGCTGGATGTCGTTGGGCGGTCTCTGTTTGACGGCAAGGTGAGAACATTGTAGTATTTGAGAAGGTGTCTGGTGCTCTGCAATGTCTTACCAGTGACTGTGTCAAAAGACACAACCTTCTGTGTGACACAAGTGCTATGCAGAGGGCCCATCCATACTAGTCATACAACAGCAAAAGAAAGGTTTACATTCACAACTCTGTGACCTCTGATGATAGTGCGTATGCACTGCCTCATGCAGGTTCCAGCACTGTGGCTTCGTCGCAGCTTCCCAAGCTTGAAGCCATTGGGTGGTTATGTCAAAGAGCTGATAGAACGTGTTGCGTTCTTCAGAGACTGGCTGAAGCAAGGGATGCCTAACGTCTTCTGGATCAGTGGCTTCTTTTTCACACAGGTTGGTGGTTCCGAAGTGACTGGTATGTTCTGATGGCACACAGGTAGCTAAGTGTTGTTGCTTGGCTGGCTTCACAACAGGTGCTGGTTGTGTGCAGTTGCCGCTGAAGTGGTGATCACAATCCTCACCTGTCATGTGTCACTGCTGCTTGCAGGCGTTCCTGACAGGTGCTAAACAGAACTATGCTCGGAAGTTCAAGCTTCCAATAGACACCATTGACTTTGACTTTGAGATCATGGATGGCTTGTCAGAGTATGCAGACTCATCTACTGCACCTCATGCTGGCTCTAGTCAAGGTGGTGCAGAAGCCGTCCATGCCCCTGATGATGGGGTGTACTGCAGAGGGCTATTCTTGGAAGGTGCACGTTGGGACAGCAGTATACATGAACTGGCAGAGTCCCAACCCAAGGTGACTGTACATATGGTCGCTTGCTTTGCTGATGCCATTAGTATGATATTTGGCCTGATTCTTGCACAATAGAGTACGTGTGCAATGAGTTGCGCTGTCATCACACGAGTTGTTATTACCATGCATTATGTGTATATGGTACCAAGGGTAATGTGTATATGGTACCAAGGGCAATGTGTATATGGTACCAAGGGCAAGCATAGTTCCTAATTGGCAGCAGGGACTGCCACGTTTTGCTACCTGCTATGGTCCGGTTTGACATAGTGCGTTCTGCCTGTCCAGATGAGTCTTGCAGCGTCATATTATGGTGTCTACAGGTGCTCTACTCTCAGATGCCTATCATCTGGATGGTGCCCAAAGACACAGCCACCTTCCGAAGATACTCTCATTACAACTGCCCATTGTACAAGACTGCAGAGCGTAGGGGAGTGCTGAGCACCACTGGTCACAGCACAAACTTTGTGCTGGATATAAGAATACCCACGAACAAGGATGCAGCGCACTGGACAAAGAGGGGAGTTGCACTGCTCACCAGTCTGAGTTCGTAGATGTTTGGTTTATCATAGTGTGTTAAAG
>LWCB01013661.1:0-35037 GCA_001630525.1 Coelastrella sp. M60 | reverse complement strand
CTACGATCAAACTGATGAAAGTGAAATAAGAAGTGACCGTTCTTGCTGTTTTTGATGATTCAGGTTGTTATGGTCCAGAAGTCAACATGCAACTGGCGAGTTGTTCGTAGCTCTCAAAAGAAACCAGGAGGAGCCAGATGCAACAGCAGCAGCACTGGTAGGCCTGCCTCTCGACGCAGCTGCAGCGGCTGCTGCCGGCATAGTACCACCAGCAGCAGCGGCACCTGGGAGTCAGGCTGCTGGGGATGACACTGCTGCTGCTGGGCCAACAGTGATCAGCAGCAGTATGCTTTCACAGTCCCCAGCATTAGCTGCCCAGCAATCTCAACAAGCAGCGGTAAATCAAGATTCTGTGGTGAATCAGGCTGCAATAGATCTGTTACGTCGTTTACCTGGAGTAACAGATGTCAACTGGCGGCTGATTATAAATGGTTGTAGCAATTTGAGGGATTTGTGTGAAATGAGTGAGCAGCAGTTGGAGCGGTTGATGCAGAGTCAGCGAGGTGCTAGAGCTTTGTATAACTTCCTGCATGCGCCTTGTCCTGTGGCACAATCAGCAGGTATAGGGTGATGAGCAGCTCATGAACTGCACAGTGGTGATTTTGGAGGCTGGCTGCTGGCGTGATGGTTGTTTGTGAGTTTGTATGACGGTCCTTGCAAGTCAAAGAGTCTGTCGTAACAGAAGTCTTTTGTCCCTGTTCCTGCCTTGACTTTCGCCAACAGATGCACAGGGCAGCTTCATGTACGGTTGTGTGAATGGTCTGCTGCGTGTTCAACGCAAGTGTTTCATGTTAGCAGGTTGTCTCAGCGCTGTGCCAGCATGGCATGTGGGGTAGCCACCCATAGAGGTACAGCCACACCGCACGTCGGCCAACGCGCTTTACGTACATGGAACATGTGCCACATGTTGGACGGGTGACGATAGAGGCTTGTCGCTCAATGCATGCTCAAGTGATCTCTCCCGCCTTGTATCACCATACGTCAGAGCGGATCACGTACGAATGGTGGAGCATAGTATCTGTGACGACCTTGCCGCAAGCAAAGGATCCACGTTCTCCACCGCAAGCTTGTATATCACCAGTGGTATGGCGATCATTGCCATGCGGCTTACCGGGCCGGGGACTTTCAGCACAAACTTGCTGCTACTGGGTCTTTTAGCACTCGGTCAGGGTAACGCCTTGCCAAGTGTCGCCAGTACGGCCAAAAACACTGGTGGAAATGCATTGTTAGTCATTGACGTGCAGGTAGGCAGCTTGGTCCCAGACCTGCATTGCAAGTGCAGACTCTGCATTGCAAGCTGGTAGCAGTACGGCTGGCAGAAACAATTGTTGCCAGAGTACGGCATGCTTCAGTGACAAAAAGCGATTACAAGGACGCTATAGCTGACTCTGAGTCGGCAGCCACTGTGTACTGCCGCCAAGGCACTACAATAGATGATCAGGCTCAGCCTGGCAGCTTGGCCTCAAAAACTTCTGGGCCAACAACCTTGAGTCGAACGTGCTGTGTTATGCAGGGTTGCTTTCTTCCTGGAGGTGCTCTACCAGTCGATCTTGAAGATACACAGTCACTCATCACCAACATCAATAGCCTCAGGACAGCTGGCAACTACGATGTAGTAATCTTCACGCAGGATTACCACCCAGCAAACCATGTATCCTTTGCAGCAGTGCACAACAAGCAGCCTGTGGATGTGATGCAGCTGCAGTATGCAGCAGACGCTTCCATTTGTGGGTTCAATCATCTGTATCCAGGAGTGTCTGCTCACTGCAACACTGACACTGTCGCTGGCAGCAGGAGCAGGAGGGGGGACAGCGAGAGCAACCACAGCAGCCTTGCAGTATCACACTTGGCTCAGCCCAGTACTGAGGTATTACACAGTGTGCAGCAGGTGTTATGGCCAGAGCACTGCATTCACAATACACCAGAAGTATCCTTGCATCCGGGGCTTCTGATATCTCCTCAAGATGTTGTCATACGCAAAGGCTGGCTGCCACATCTGGACGCATACTCTAGTTTCAAAGACAATGGAAGATTCAGGAGCACAGGTCTGGCGGGTTTGCTGCGCAGAGGTGCGATCCGTAGCATCACTGTTGTTGGAGTCGCGCTGGAATACTGCGTGCTGTGGTCTGCATTAGATGCTAGGGAGGAAGGGTTTGATACTACAGTAGTGCTGAATGCCACTGCGCCTGTGAGTGCAGGACGATGTGCTGATGCTATTCATAGACTGCAAAAGGCTGGAGTACATGTACGGGCAGCAACCAGGGATGTGTGGATGATGTGAAAACACTCATGCTGGTTCAAGTGTAGCTGCCGGTGTATCAATCGGATGCTAATTTCAAGCATTAGCCTTCGCAATTTAGCACAAGCCGCAATCACCTCCTGTTCTTGGGGGACCGACTTTGTCAGCAACTTCATGAATCCAAAGACAGTGCAAGTGGCTTCTGGAGTGTAGAGCTGGGCTTAATGTCCTACGGGATCTGGAACATCTGCCCCTGCTACCATCAAGCTGCCAACTCTGTGTTACGGCGACGCTGCCGACTGAAACGTGTGTTGGGCAGAGGTTGGGCTGGACATGCTTCGCTTCCCTTTGACAAGAACAAGCTTGCTTGCTGCTGTCTAAAACACTGTCCCACACTTGAGCCAGAGGAAGCATGCGCAGTTGTGTAGCTTACGTTTGACGCATTAGCACGTTGTTGCTCTAATGTGCTGTAGAATAATAGCTGCTGATGATCTCTTTGTGAGCGACACCAGCTGTGCGACACCATGTGCCTTGCCTCCCAAACAGCAACAAGAGAGGCAGGGGCTCTTTTCAGCACGCTAGTAAGTAGCTGATTCGTTTCTGTGTAACACCTTGACGATGCACCGACAGTTGTGTGATTGGCACCTTGCACGCTCCGTACAGTGTCTGCATCCTTACTCCGCATCCTTTCTACAACCCAACCACACATCGTAATTTTTGAAAGTATTTGATTTAGAATTTGTGTATGCAGCACGAAAATACTTGTCGTGTGCTGGGATCAGTAGTAGGACTCTGTTAGGGTGCTCCTAAAGTTTTTACCATCCCTAAAACGTGCCGCTCTGCGATCAGTACCCCTCTAGGTCCGCATGACCTTGCTGACATAGCTAGCGATGCAGCTTTTTGCATCCCGAACGTTACAGAGACTTCATCGTGCTAGTCGCATCCGAAGTTCCTACAACTCTTACGATCGGCTTCTTGCGCCTGATGTTGGGCTGGTTGCACTTCTAAAAGCCGGAAGATACATAGATCTCTTGTTCTACGAAAGATGCAGACGTGTAGCAGGACTGTACTTGTGAATGGCCAGCAGAAACTTGTCACATATCATCTTCTGCCTCCTGGGCGCAGACGTGTGAATCTAGCATGTTATTATAGACGCAGTCAGAGCACTGTAGTACCTCAGGTGTGTTACGATGTTGTCCCTCGTGGCTGGTTGGGTTGGGGAAATCCGCTGTCTCGATAGAGCCGAACCACCCCCAACATCATATGGCTCAACAATGTAGCAGCATCATAAAACTAATAACAAGCGTCTCGGTCGTGCGCTGTAGACACACCATGATCAACAAGACTTCACCCGCCACAGCACTGGACACCAAAGTCGCCACGGTGAGGAGTTGTGTATGGCTGTGGACCTATCACCTTTTCAGGTTCACACCAGCTTATCTGCCTACAATACAGTTGTTCTGCTGACATTTGTAGGTTGACTTGTGAAGGTAGTAATCCAAATGACTGTCGAGCGCCAGCTGCTGTTTGCGGTGGCACTGCATCTGCTGCTGAGTTGGTGCATTTTATGACAAACCCCATGTGTGGCAGATATGTTGTGTAATACTTTGACCACTTGTAATTTATGAGCCTGCTCATGCATCAACATCACCGACAACACCACAAATGCAGGTGCCAAGAATTACAAACTGAAGAAACATATCCTGCCCAGCACGCGATCAGTGAAGGTATGCACCCATCACGTGTTCTCACACCAATATACTTACAACTGCATCAGCAGAACTTCTGAGCTGCAATGTCAGGCCTCCTCCATTGCCCAATGCAGTGCTGACTCTGCAGATGTCCATGCACTTGGCAAACCACCTGAATCACCAAACACCATACTGTTGGCGTTAGAGGATACTAATGCAATGGCATACGTCATGTAATGCAGTTTCATGTGCGCTACAAGACTGAGTTTGGCCAGGAAGTCTACTTGGTGGGCAACTGCAATGCCTTGGGCAACTGGGATGTGATGGAGGGTGTCAGACTCAAGTGGGGTCCTGGTCATGTCTGGGAGGGATCAGTGGAACTGCCTGCTGGGTAAGGCATGCATACAACATACATGACATATACAACATCATTCAAGTACCAAACTTATATTCAACTACTGGTGACTTCGGTATCATACAATTTCAAAAACGACTTCAGAATGATGATACCTGATACCAATATTCTACACTTGATTCAGCTGCAAATGTCCACAGTGCCAGGGTATTGTTGTGATGCATTCTATCGGTACCTGCTGGTTTCTTGCTGCTTGTCGCTCGCGCACTCTACAGATGCACACACATGCAACAACTCTTATTCTTGTTTGTCTTGTTGGCGCAGGACCCACATCCAGTACAAATATGTTGTGCGCAACAATGACGGCTGTGTTGTGAGGTGGCAAGAGGGGGAGAATGTTTCCCTGGAGCTCCCTGGAGGTTCTGCTGAGGCTCTGGCACTGGATGTTGAAGACAGCTGGAACAAGTCGAAACAAGTATGTTGGAGAGATGCAGATATCTATATACACCCACAGACATGCATCAGACAGAATGCGGAATGTGTAAGATTGCAGATACGTACAGACATGGTTCCCAGATGCTGGCTGAGCTGTTGGGAGTACAGCGGTATTAGTGTGGCAGTACAGTTGCCAGCATACATAGGAGTGAAATCTGAGTATCGCCGGAGATTCTGTACGGTATGGATTACATCAAGCTGTGCAACTTGTCAGCAATAGTACTGACAGTGCAGCAGACCTCAACGAGAATGCATTGCCTTCCTTCATCCTGAGTATGTGTGTGCTCGTCCTTGTGACCGCTCTCAGGTAAAGCGCGTTCTCGCGGCAGGCACCCCAGTGCGCTTCAACATTCGACTCAAGGTGGAGTTTGGCCAGCAGCTCGTGGTGGTGGGCAGCTGCAACAGCCTGGGCAGCTGGAATGTTGACAATGCAGTCAGACTGAACTGGCAAGAGGGTAATGTTTGGGAGGCGTCTATTGAGCTGCCAGCTGGGTAAGCAGCAGTGCGAAATAATTGCAAGGATACTACTGCTGCTGCTGCCGTGATGGGCTCGCTGTAGGGGTAGCAGAATGCGTGTGCATCTACAGTGCAATGCTTATTGTAATGATGCAGTGCACGTGCATCGTAGCTGCAACATGCGCTTTCCTTGGTCGGAGCACGCGTTGCAACAGATCCTCAGTACATTCACCAAGTGTGTTACATAACGTGTTATTGGCTGTTGCAGGGAAGCTGTGGAGTACAAGTACGTTGTGAAGAATGCAGATGGCACCATTGACAAGTGGCAGGCCAATGATAACCTCAAGATTGAGGTGCCAGTGGCTCAAGGGCTCAGCGGCAGACGAAGAGGTGTGCTGGTTTTGGACACCTGGTCCAAAGCAGCAGCAAAGAAGACGAGTTGGTTGAGATCCTTCAGACAGCAGCCAGGCAGTTGGAGAGCCACTCCTTACTCATCTGTGCCAGCAGGACCCCGCAATGGCAGCAGCATCCCTAACGGAGTGGCAGTACACACTGAGAGTCCCAGATTCGGCAGTACGATTGACATTGACAATGCGTCTGCAGCAGTAGCAGCCCGCAGCTACTACTCCATGATGGATCATGTGGTTGATGAGAGCAGTGGTGGTGTTGAGAGCATCAGGGATCCTGTGATACAGCAGCAAGATCCCAATGTGATGCAGCACTGGACAGATAAGCCGAGGTTTGCTGCTTCACAACATCAGGCTCATCAGGACCCATGGAACCAACAGCCCACATATCAGGAACAACAGGTAGGTGACTTCCTGCAAGTTGTCCCTGTTGCTTCCAGGCTCCCAGAATGTTTCTACACTGCGGCGAAGTACACTGCTGCGCATTGTGCATCATTAAAAATGCACGCAAACCTCGATGCATTGCATGTTGACGGTCCTTGCATTGGTCCAGACACTCTACGGTGCTACGATGAAAACATCAGTAATTGTCTGTGTTCTACTTGCACTACTGCAACCAAAGAGTTTGCTGTTAGGGTGTTGCCACCTGATGATTGATTTTTGGGTTGTTGCTGTGTTGTGTACGCACAGGAGCAGTTCCAGCCCCGAATCTTTGTGCCACAGCCTCACCCAAGCAGTAGCCCGGAGGAATTTGCCCGTTGGCAAGCCCTGCAATCAGTGATGGCAGCGCTGCAACACTCAGCTGAACTCGACCACTGGGTGGAGGATCCAACAGATCCAAGAATGTTAGCGGCAGATCGCAGGCTGGCCGCCCTCACTGCAAGCCTGGGGGCTGGCGTGGATGGAGTTGCTGCTGCTGCTGCTGCCATGGTGTGAAGGGCGGGGGCTGACAGAGTGGCTATGAGGACCTACACAGTGCTATTGGAAGGTGCTATGAAAGTACCAGTATCATTGGGTGGGACATTTGAGCTATATCAAGCTGTTGTTAAGCACGAGACCATTCTGCTCTGTGCGGGTGTGCCAGCTGCCCTATTTGATAGCCGTTGGCCATTTTTGAGGCAGGATCAAGTCTTGGAAGTTTGGAAGCACCTGCGAACGTATTCAGCAAATGCTGATGACACCTCAGGTTTTTGGACGGGGTCTGAATATTGTATGCTTGCAAGGGAGCAGGAACAGCAACTGCCAGTGCTGCATGTTGCTGGCTTGTACTATAAACTGCCGTGGACGGTTCTACCCTTTCGCCTGGACCCTGCAGCCACAGGGAGCAGTGCTATATGTCGCTGGCTTTGTCTGAATCTGCATTATTTGCAGTCAGTGGGGTCTGAACCTGCATCCTTGGAATTTGCCGAAAAGTGCTACCTACACCACAGCTTCACCACTCTGCAGGATCATGATCTGGACTTCTGAGTGATAGTCTGCAACACAGCATGCTGCTGATGGGGCCCAGTGCGTGTGTACAGCTGCTGCTAGATGTCTTACCTCGAAAGAGTTACCTGTTCATTGTGTCTCTTGTTTTGTCTTTGTTGTGCCTGGATGTGTCTCTGTGTAGCAGTGCATGCAGCATTTGTCCGACAGGGCAGTTGTTTTCAGCGAAGCGAGTTTTTACAGCGTCTTGCAACCAGTTTCCCCTGCTTGAGGGCAGTTCACTGCAGGGGATAGCTGCATCACAGACAGTCAACAGTCAGAGCTCAGCTGCCTGAGCGGCTGAGTCGACAACATGCATGTGTGCGGAGTTCGAAGGTGTTGATCTGTTTGAGCGTCGAGGCTTGGCATGTGAGTGTGCTGTGTGCTTGCACTCTTGGTTTTGTGACAGGCCATGAGGTTCATGATATGCAGCAGTAGAGTCGAGCATACTGCTGTGGATCATACAGTTAACTTGCACAGCAGTTGCAGGCAGAGTTAACAGATGAATGGATTCCCTCAGAGCAGTCTCCATGCTCTGCATTGTTCGTTCTTTGTTTGCTTGGTATGTTTGAGTGCGCGCATGTATGGTAGGTGTGTGTATATGCGCTCAGAAAGAGGGCTGCAAGTCGTGTACAAGGTGACGAGAGATGAGCTCAACTTGTTGCTGCATGTGTTGGTAGCATTAATAGCATGCATCTCCGCCCCCGCAAGAGTCCAGAAAGAGTAGCCCAGATGTGAGCGTTCAAGGGTGGCCAGTTCTGAAGTATACTCTGGAACAGGAGTTCGAGGAGTGCAACATGTATGTGCACGTGTTTTGTTGTTTAGTGTTGCTGAGGCTGTGTGTTGAAGGTACCCAAGGGGTGGTTATGAAGTGTCTTTCTTTGTGCGGTTGATTGTAGAGTCCCAGAACAGGTAGTGATGTTGTTGACCCCTTGCTTCCATGAGGTGCACAAGTTAGCGCTGATATGTCACAAATCTAGCATTGTTGTGATCAGTAGGTTGGTGTTTGATTGTTATGGCAGGTTGAATGGGGAGGTTTTGAATCATTGAGATTTTGTGCAATGATCTTTGTACCTTCCTGCGCTTGTGTATTGCTAGCAGTTGTGAACGGGCAGATGACTTGTTACAAACAGGAGCTATTGCTGCATCATCATGAGGCCTGGCGGTAGGCCCTGGTTATACTGCAGACCATAAGATGTCTGCAACGCTCAACTGACACATTCTGTGCATTTTCAGCTGGGTTGGCAGCATGCGCTGTATTACCTGACAAGGGGCCTTGTTGCTGCGCATACATGTATGAATAGCTCTTGCTTGCTGTTGTCCATTTCGTTTTGTCGTTGCTTTGAGGGTTTTTGGTACCGCTTTCAGAAGAAAGCAAATATGCCCTTCAGTTTTTGCTGCATCCCATTGGATCTAGCTGACTGCAGAACACAACACATTCATGACTTGGCCTGTCCTGCTGTATGGTATTGAAAGTGTGTTCATTTGCGCTGATGACATATGCAGCTGTTGCATGATGCCTCGAAGGTGTGAAGCAAGCATCTTGTTGACCAGGCAATCTTCCGTCAGTGCTATGGATATGTTACCAGAGACTTGATTGTTACCAGAGATTTTATGATCACATGGTTCAGCTGCCTTAAGGTTGACTTTATCAGATCTACCACAGTCCCATGCAGTAGCAGAGGGCAGCCTTGACTCATGTAAACAAGTTCTGTGATTTATACTTCAGGTTCTGAAAGGAATTTGCAGCAAGTGGTGTGCAAGTTGGCTGTTGTGACGCCTTGTGCCATTGCTGCTGTCCATGACGAATGTATTACTTGCAAGGACATATTTCGCTGCCCAGAAGAAGCCCAGTTGTTGCCCGTTGTATGATATGTCATGCGACGATGCTGACAGTATCATACGCAATGATTGCATCGACAGCTACATCAGGATCAAGCCACCCCAATGCTACTGGCATGCAAACAATCCATTGGACTGCACAGTCTTCATCCACTGGAGAAGTTTTGCAGTTCATACTGGGCCGTTGCTGTATTAGATAATCAACTTTCAAAGTCATGGCATGCATGCGCGAAGGCAGGTAACGACTGCCAGTCGTTGCCAATGGTGCTGAATTACGCTGCCAGGACAAAACTTTGACCACTTTCAATAGTAGCAGCTACGTCTGGGAAATCAGAGCTAACCAATCTTCCTGTTGCGTAGATGGGACACGATAGATGTTTCGAGAAGCTTGTTCAGGTGACAAGGGACTCTCTCAGGCTGCTTACAAATGGGACAGCAAAGGGCAATGCATACATTCAGGCAAGCAGATCTGTTATTAGGTATCTGCTTTCTCGCGTGCATGCACCTCGCTTTGAAAGTTAATCATACGATTCGTGCTTTCTGCAGGTGATGCTAGAGGAGCTGCTGGTGTCTAGTACATTTTGGATTCAGACATGCAGCGCGCTCAGTACCCGGTAGGCTAGTAGCAATTCTATTTGCTGTCATATATCACTCCTGTCACATGATTACTTGCTTTGCCTGCTGCCTGTGTGCTTGCTGCTCTCCTGTCTTTTTCACATTCTGCCGCAGCGGGTATCCCGCCAAAAATGTGATCGGTGACCGCAACCAACCGAACAGAAACAACAGGGCAAGGCTGTAGCAGTTGTGGGATCCTAACGTCGCGGGTGTAGAGCAGCGCGGAAGCCGGTTATACAGGTGGGCCTGCCACGTATGCAAGCGGCTTCGCTTATGTGGCAGGGACATGACCGCTTTACAATCCTAGGTTGCTTCATGCAAACAACCTGCATATTTTCGCCAACAATATTATCAAGCTGTGTTGAGTGGCAGCTGAACAAGGGTAACTAAACTTGTAACAGGTAGTAAACACTGGTAACCAGCCTCAATGTATAATCAAGTGGTAAGTCGTGCAAGTGCTTCGTTGATAGCAATCGAGGCAAAGTTGTTGATCCTTTTTGTAGCTGTTCAATTTGCAGATGCACCGCGAGTCTTATACACCGTAGCTCTGTTTCGCGCATCTGAAGGGCTGAAGTCAATGTGTGGGACAGAGTAAGTGCTGAAAAGGCCGCTTGACACAGCCTGCGCGCAGTGTCCGTCGTAGTAGCTCCAGCCTGTTGCGTTCTTGTTCCTCACCTTAGCTGATGGTTGTCGACCTCCTACACATGCCAAAGAGCATATTGCCTTCATTATATGTCTATCAGCAGCAGGTCTGTGCCATCGCTTGAGCAATTGGGTCTCTGGCATGGGCTCCTGTGTTTGAGTCTTGTCTCACAGTCTGAGGTTTGTACAGCGCTTGATGAGATATACAGGTCAATTATTCTCATGGTGGCGACAAACGGTGTTTGGGCCTTCGGGTACTCTGCTACAACCTCCTTCGTGTTCCCCTGTGCAGACCGCGGGTGATGCATCTGCAAGATGCCCCTGTAAGCCGACTTGCCATGTCAAAGGAATCCTCTCTACACGTCGAGTTGCCCAAGCTCCTTGCCCTGCATGCGGTGTGCTCGCAACGCGCACATGAAGGCACCTGCACTGACAGCTCTGATCTGGATTCCGCATACGAATCTTGCAGCGGTGGTAAGCACACTGACGCTGTTGGTTGTAGTCAGGAGATATGTGGCCTTCTTGGTGAGATATAGCGGGCATTTGATGTCAAACAGCAGTGCACATGCCTTCTCTTCTGCCATTGCACCACTTCTTGACCTTGTTGATTCTTCTTCGAGTGATTGACAACCGATGAGTACCAGTTGGTGAATTTGTGCCTCTACTACTGGTGCGCTGCAGGAAGCGTGCAACCTGTTCAGCAATTGGACAGCATGCACTCTCCAGTCTCCCCTCGCTCAGCTTGCAGCACCCCAGGCGGTACAGATAATAGTATGGGCATACAACTACATGCACTTGTTTTTGGTGTTAGGCAGCTACAGCGTCACAGTGCGGATGGGCCAGACGACAAATTAGGTAGATATCAGCGTATGCAGCAGCCATTTCCCGGCACCAGTGGCAGGCGACACAGCGGCCCTCAACGCAATTTCACATTGTCAGATCTTCGTAGAGGCAATGAAGAAATGACTTCGTGGAGTGCCAGCAGCTATGCCAAGGGCGGCTACGTGCTGCATAGCATTGCTGCTATGGGCATGCGTGGCAGTTCCAGCAGCAACTGTGCGGGTATGCGCAGCATCAGCAAGGCAAAGCAGGTGCTGGCAGAAGCTGTCAACAGCATTCCAGATGCACATGGGTTGGGGCAGTTTTCCATGTCCACCTGCGATACAGGCGTGTTGTCACCTCTTTTGTCCATTATAAGGCACAACGGGGCCCTGTCACGAATGCCATCTTTCAGTGACACAGCAAGCATATGCAGTGGCAGTTCTGCTTGCGGCAGCCGCTGTTTGCAAAGTGCCAGCTCCCTTCTCAGCAACAGTCGCAGCTGCAGTGGCAGGCTGTCACGTCTGAGCAGCTGTGGTGATGTGGAGTCCTTTGGGGACTGTATTCCAGAGGATGTGCCTGCAAAGCTCAGCGATGCACTTCAGCAGGGTGATGTCATGCAGCACAAGCAGGGCCAGCAGGCAGCACAGTTGCAGAAGGTGATTGATTGCATAGATACAGTGAAGTATCTTGCAATGGATGAATCAAACAGGCTGGCTTTGATAGATCTAGGTGTTGTAGAGCTGCTGCTGAGCAAGATCAAGCCATCTGTCAATCCATCTCATGTGCTAATTGTCTCTTGCCTGGCAGCGCTTGTGGCTGTCTGCAAGCACGATGTCATGAAGCAGCAGCTCTGGGGAAACCCAGACAGTGCAGCCATCCTGCAGCTGCTGTCCTCCAGGCACAACACAGCAGCAGTCAAAGCAGCACATCAAGCAGTGCAACAGCTGGGTTGGAGTGTAGATGGTGCTGCAGGTGGCAGTACCTGCAGTACGACTGGCAGCATCTTTGACAGTGTGGCCAGCCATATCAGTAGTGCTGACAGCAGCAGTAGCTGCTCAGGTGCTAATGTCCTGCTGGAGCCAGCGATCATTGCGGCCCTTGCTGCTGCCCTGCATCCAGCCACAGATGTGCCTGTTCTCATGTCAGCGCTGAAGCTTCTTGGCCGAGCAGCTGGCAGTGACGAGGTGGACCTACAAGCCCTGTCAAGATGCCACGCCAACAGCCAGCAGCAGCAGGCCTACTTGAGTCACCAGCAGCAGGTCAACTGGAACAGAGTGTTGTTTGCCTTGATGCCTCTACTGATTCCTTCTCAGCGCAGACAGGGACAGTTTGTGCTTGGGGCAGCACTTGAGCTGTTGGTGGTGCTCACTGAATGTCACCCAGAGCTCCAGAACTCCATATGCGCTGCAGGCTGCTTCCCGCCGCTGCTTGTACAGATGCTGGAAGGTACAAGTGAACAGAGCTTACAAGCAGCCTGTATCCTCACAAGCCTCGCAGACAGCACAGCAGCACAAGAGAGACTTGCGCAGGAGCCTGCCCTTGCTGTGCTGCTGAGGGTCCTCCAGAGCACAGAACGGTCAGTTGATGTGCGGCTTGCAGCAGTGCATGTGCTGCGCCGGCTGGCCACCTGCGTACCTGAGAGCGTGCAGTTGCTGAAGGCTCAAGGTGCGGCTCCCATTGTTATGGCGCTGATGAAGCAGGTTCCGGACTTTGACATTCGCAGGGCGGCTGGGGGTCTGCTGCAGTTGTTGGGAGGCTCTTTGTCCCCCAGGCCTAGGCAGGGGCACAGTCTTGACTATGGAAGTAGGGAGTGCAGCCGTCATACAGCTCTGCAGCGGCGCACCAGACCTCAGCGTCATAGGCAGCACCTTCGGTTCCAGCCTCCAGTGCCCCACCAGCAGCTCATGCAGCAATGGAACTATGAACAGGCTGAGTTCCTTGGTGCTGTAGCAGCTGGCTGTTGTGCAGGCCGTGCAGTGCACTAGCGGGTGTTTGGCTTAGATGTCAACACCGGCTCACAGCTTGCACCAATTATGCATTGTCAGAGCACGATGTGTTGGCGCTTGCAAGGATCAGCAATCTGATCCATGAGATTCTACCTCTGAAGTCTCTCCCAGTTTTGTGTTTGGTGTATCTCAGTTTCTATGCCTGCCGGTGCAACCGGGCTTGTGCCTGCATTTGTCAAGTTACACATTTTGTCCAGTGTATGAACTTTGGCTAGCAGAAACCTCCTGCTGGTTGCTTCTACAGACCAGTATGAGTCTCAGTCTTGCATGGAGCATTTTTCGTCGTTGCTGCTTCAGGAGGGGCATCTAGCTGGGCAGTACCTGCATCGCTTGCTTTTTTGTGGGGGGCGGGGGCATGTAGTTTACATGGACTGTTGGCTGTTGCAGGATAGCTACGTGTTTTCTGCAGTCACTGCAAGTGCCCCAGTGAAAATGGCTCTATCTGCAATATGTGCAAATGGTTCTGTATGGAGCAGGAGCAGCCTTCTGCCTCAAGGCTGGCTCTGCCGCAAAATGTACTTGTCTGGCTTTCTACAATAGTTGGTTGCAATTTTCCATGTGTGGGTTCTCTTGTAGGGTTCTTTATGCGCACCAGGGTTTTGGTTGACTGGTCATCGGACGCATGCCGCAGTGGGCATCATACTGGGTGTGTTCATGGACTGTTGCGGCTGCTTGATCAGGTATTGAGACAGAGCTCAATCACGTCAGCTATGGTGTTCATGTGTTACCACATGTATGCAGCACAGCGGATGATGATGCGCGTCCGGCGTTGCACTTTCAGCACTGTTGGCATCTGGCTCGTTTGCGAGTTTGATGGATGTTTTTGGATTCAAAGCAGTGGTGGCTTGTTTACTCTGAGCAAGGTGTGGATGCTTACCAACACTGAGAAACTTGATCTGCGTCGTTTGTCTTCTTGCCGGGATCATTGCTTGATCTGTGTGCACTTTGTGGCTTCACTGGCAGGTTAGCCTCCTTGATGAGCTTCTGGCATGAGCATGCGATGTTTGTTTGTCCCTCTGCTAGCATCTAGTCAATGCACTGCCAAAGTTGGCGACCAATGCAGATATGGTGGCGTTGTTCTGAGTTGGCAGCTTCATGGCCATGTCAATGTATTCAAGAAATCAAAGATGCCAGGTATGCACACTCTCCAGGTGCTGTGCTGCCAGGGATGTTAGGCTGTCATTACTAGCTTGCATGTTGTCATCAAATACACCCTGCCCTTGCCTTTTGTGTTGCCTATCTACACCTGCCAGCCATGATGAAGCATGTTGGCTCAGAGGACGAGGCTTGGCTGGAAAAAGGTGACAAATCAATCATGTCTCAGTGAGCCACGGTGACTGAATCAACAAGGACCACCTGCAAGTGCAAGTGGATTTGGTGTTGCGGGTCTGTGCCGTTCAACACTAGCGCTGATCTTTGCTTTTGCATGGAAGTTTTTTTGTGCTTCATGAGCATTGTCCTCTGGGTGCTACAGCAGTGTACAAAAGCAATAGCATCTCTGGGTGGCGTTTTATTTTGGCTGTCCTTATGGACAGCAAGGCAGTACTGTCAGTTTTCTGCATGATGATGCGCTCATGGCTGGTTTCAGCTTGTGCCGCCTATGTGCATGTATGGCTTACACCAACACGACGGCTGCGTCCGTAAGGCATTACTTTGTTTGTGAGTGTCTTGCTGCTGTTGCACTTGCAGCCTTTTTTCAGGGGCTTGTTCTGTACCACGGAGCAGTTCTTCATTGTCTTGGCAGGGTGCCACACGTCGTGTGTAACATGCAAGATGCAACAGATTGCACATTCCCTTTCGGTGTGTACAGGGGTTTGGCGGGTGTGCTTGCAAGTATTGAAGTGTGTCTTTACTGCTTACCTTTCTAGCACGTTTGCTGTCCTCCAGATGTGCAAGTCTCATGTTGAGTGGCAGATAGCCACATTGCAGTTGACTGCTGTGCACAGGGTTGTTGGGAGTCAGCATGATATGCTGCACATTGTGTAGTATCTTATGTTGCCAATTCACAGATGAAGATGTTGTCTGTGATGAACGCCAGTGTTCTACTGTCAGCGCATGTGTTGTTGCTCTCGTGGTTCCTACTTGTACTACTGGCACCATTTCTGTTGCCACAGATGCAACAGGATACTGCTGCTGCTCTGGTGGACGATGTTTCCGCTTTCCAGGATTCATGTTCGTGCAGTCCACAACTGAGTGCAAATTGACACTTAGAGGAGAAATACGGTAGAGTTGGTCCACAAACCCTAGCTAGCACATGGGCAACAGCAAATCTGTGAGCGAGTGGCATACAAGTGGGTTGAGATAATTTACCCAGGTTGTTGATGGATGAGGGTGTTCTTGTGCTTCATCCTGTCATATTCCTGTGCTTGGGATCATATGGCCCAGCATTGGAGTTGTCATGCTTGTGCTGTTGTACATCAGACGATGAGAGTGCTTGTAGTTTGCAAGCGGAAGCAGATACGGCAGATCAGTGCAGCTGCTGAAGCATGAGCTCACATTGAGCTGATGTTGCTGCAGCTGTTCATCTCTGGTGTCACTTGAAGAGGGCTCTTACATATTGATTATCAAGTTGTGTATATGCAGGGGCGGAAGGCAGCAGAATGTTGAGGATAAGGGGTTGCAGATCAGTTGTTTTGGGCTTACAGGTTTGCCCTGGTGTGCAAGGATATATGTAGATGTCTGTTGTCAAGCTGTGGGGTTGGCTGGCCTAGTTGATTGATGCGCAGTGCTTGTTGAAGGTACATGTTTGCTCCTTGTTAGTGTTGTGCAGCAGGGCATGTTGCTACACTGGTGGTGTGCAATTGTCAACAGTCCCAAGCAGCATGTGCTTCCACACTTACTTTTGACGCTGCTGTGGGTGTCTTCAGTTGCTGATGCTTAATGGTATTGTTTCGAGGGTTCTGTGGCCTGAGGAGTCTCCAGATTTTGTATACATGCATTGTTGTTGTGCAGATGCTCATTGTTGGGTGTGAATTTTAGTTCGAGTCCAGCATTTTGGTGTTGCGTTTTGCACCAACCACCATGGCAGTCTAGCTATCTGTGTGACACAGGCAGGGGGCAACAGAAGTGGTAGTGTTGTTATAGGTGAGCAGAAACATACATACACATGCATATTTTTGCAGGTCATGCACTACTCTGTGTCCCACTTCGTAATGTATGATATGATGCTAGCAGCAGCAGCAGCAAAGCTACGCCGGCACACATGCCTACCATCCTTTCCAGGTTTGTCTTGTGTGGGGCTTTTGCACAAGTCACAGTGTCATTGTTCTGATGGATATGAGGTGTTATATGTTGGTTTAATGCTGTTATCGAAATTATGCTGTGATGGGAGGTCTGAGCGGTCTTCAGGGCTCTGTACTGTGCACAGGTATGGTTGCTGCATGACCTGTGTACTGTATGCTACTGCTGAGACGGTCAATAGGATGTTAGTATTGTCAGGCATACTCATTCATCAGCTGAGGGGGCTGGGTATTCATTCCAGCAAGTACAGTCTGCACTGCAACTTGCGGCCACTCAACTTTTGCCAGCATTCTGGTCTCTCACAGTGGCCGATGTTTGTGTGCGCTGACAGTGGCCGGTGGCAGAGTTGTCTCAACCAGGGAACGTCTACAAGGGCAGGCGCCTTCACAATGCGCCTTTGGTATGACAGTCTTGGCACCGTACAAGCGTATGCCATGCCTGCTGCATCATATTATGCTTGCCTGTTGTCTGTGCGCCTTCTGCCTTTGACAAGGGACAAGGGGACAGGTGTGATGTTGTGAGGCGAACACATTGTGCTGTAGTGCTCACTGTCAATCTGTCAGTTGGTATTCAATGATGCGATCCAGATGTTGCTCAAGTTGTGGGCATGTAGCACAACACCCAGGTCCTGCAGCCTGCTTATCCACTGGCTGGTGCTGCAGCTTGCTGGGCATGGTGCTTGTGTTCTGGTATGCAGCCACTTAACATTGCAGAGTGTTGTGTGACAAGGACTTGTGCGTTCGCTTGTCCACTGCAAGTAGGATTGTCTCCTGTAATTGTGCCATACCATGCTATACGGTGATGCGTCCCTGCTGTTGAGATGGCAATTGCTGCACGAGCCAAGCGACACAGGTGTTTAAAGCAGGCCCATGCCTTCCTTTAGTGGTTCTCATGAAAGTGGCTTAGTAGTCTCTGCTTCCTAGACATCAAGTCCACGACAGCGTGCACAACTCATGCATATGGCAGTAATGCAGCTGAAAAGGGCGTCTCCATGTTTGATGGATAGATCTTGCCTGTCCGTCAACACCAAAAGGGCAATGCATATCGTCAGGCTAGCAGAACTATTCATACCTACCTGCCTTTCACCCGTACATGCTCATTATCTCGAAAGAAAATTTTCTGAATACACCTCCTTGCTGCCATCTGCGTTCCTTTCAGGTAAATTCACTGTCGGCACTGGATGGGACTCGGGTTCAGAAGCACAACTCTACTTCTTGATGACACAGCTCGTGGTGGCGGCCCTAGTGCATGATTTCCAGCAGTGTTGAGCATCTTCTGTGTTGCATGGCTAAGTTTTTCATACCTTCTGAGGCAAGATGGGCACCCTGGGTCCCTGGAATCATTCTAGGGCCTTTGGCGAACTTTGCCATGATGAAGATTTGTGGCACTTGCTCACCAAGAACTCATAGCATAGCAGCGTTAGGTCTTATATGATAGTGTGTTGACTGCCACATCGCAGCAGTCGTGCAGATCGCTGCCAGAAGTGGCAAACGCAATAGCTGTCAGAGATCCGCTGACTCTCCAGGATAGCTGTCTTTCAGGTAATGGCGATCACTATGGACGTGTCTTAAACAGCACAAAGTATTCCACAACCAACCTTGTGTTCCATGATGATCAGCAACAGCTATGCTGTGTACGAGGCAAGGATAAGAACTGAACTGTTGCAGTACAACCGTCAAACCTGCTTCATGAGTGACATGTGCGATTGCAATGGCTTAAGCAAGTTATCATGTTTCGGCTCCTTAGGCTCAACAGACAGGCCGAAACTGCGCGCACTCATGCCTTGCTTGTGGTTCAGCAACCGAGCACATCCTGAACTCTCCCACCTTTTTCTGTAGAACACTGGGTTGATGCATGAACATATTGTGCTTGCATTTGTTCCGACCAAGAGTCATTGCACGGACGTGCTGAAGTGACGCTGCTGCCTCTGCCGGGAGCCCTGGGCTCCTACATGCTTTAAGTAGTTATTATCAACCATCTTTGATTGTATTGTGGTACCAGCCTAAGCAGTTCGTTGTCTGGTATGCTACTTGAGTATGCTACATCGTTTCGTGAGCACGGGGTCATTTCGCAAGCATCGAGGGCAGCAGCGCTTTAAGGTGGGAATGTCAAGGCTATGTGCGTGTATGCACGCAACCACTGAGTCAAGATGGTCCAGACATCCCAGCAATCGTTACAGCTGCAGCTTGTAGCAAGGCAGCATGCATCAAGCACAGTCCTTGCCTGCTCAACCGATGTCTAGGCACTCAATTTGCGACAGCTGTTGGTATATTGCTTGTTATCATAACCAAATTGCCAATGAACCGTACAGCAGCATGTTCCGCAGAGTGGCCTCATGGTTGCGCAACTGTTAGCTGCAAAGAGGGTCGTCAGTTGTTTATCCTGCATCCTCCAAGAGGTACTGTCGCAGCCGGGGGGGAAGCAGTTGGTCAAGCGTATTGCGTTTTCTGTGATGTGACCCGCAGGCAGCATGCCACAGGTGGAGGGCCTGACAGGCAAAACAGTAAACGGCGAAACATTACGGGTGCGGGAGGTATGGGACGACAATCTGGCAGAAGAGATAGCGATCATCCGCAACATAGTCGAGCAGTACCCCTATGTTGCCATGGACACAGAGTTCCCTGGGGTGGTTGCCCGTCCTGTAGGCAACTTCAAGAGCAGCAGGGAATATCACTATAAGGTGAGTCCTGGTCTCTACTGTTCAGAAATCATACCCCTGCAGTATCCTTGCATAGGACGTACGCTCAAGGCTCACCGCATCGCCCTTCTGCAGTATGTGCGCAGCATCAGGGTATCCAAACATCAAGTAACAGACCACCTCCGTCTCAGAGGTCCCCTAGAACTGCACTCATGGTCTAAGCTTATTCTCATTGCTCGTGTTCAGCAAGTATGTAGCCAACCAACCACAGCACATCAGTTCTGAGCGCCACTGCCAAGAGGAAGGCCACCCACTTCTTGTTGTCTCACTCTTTCCATTGCTTCAGGCTCTGAAGATCAATGTAGACATGCTGAAGTTGATCCAGCTAGGCTTGACATTCACAGATGCAGAAGGCAACCTGCCGATCTGCAACGGTGAACACACTGTATGGCAGTTCAACTTTCGAGGCTTTAGGATGTCAGAGGATGTCTATGCGCAGGACAGCATAGAGCTCCTGAAGCAGTCTGGCATTGATTTTGCACAGAATGAGGTGGGCCGGTTCTGATGATCTCTGTGCATATGACCAAAAAGCCTTGCTGTTGATACAAAGTTAACCGGCCCGCCAAGCTGACATTGCTCTGTATGCTTCTAATGTCTATGTAGGAGTACGTAGGGTGTTGTGAATGGTTGATTGCAGAACGTGGACGGTACCATGTCAGCCTATTGGCCTGCAGAGCTATCATAAGGGCTACAGCTTGTGCTGTCTGCAGGCATGAAGTGTTCTTGTTAACAATGCAATGCCAGCATCGTTGGCTGTTTCATTGACATTCTGCATGCTGCTGCTTTGCTGCCTCTGCTCTGTAGGCCCGTGGTATTGATGTGCAGCATTTTGGGGAGCTCCTCATGTCTTCTGGTATCGTCCTCAATGAAGACATCCGCTGGATTACATTCCACAGTGGGTATGACTTCGGCTACCTGCTGAAAGTTCTCACTTGTCAGCCCCTCCCCACAGCAGAGCCGGAGTTCTTTGAGCTGTTGAACCTGTACTTCCCCAACGTGTTTGACATCAAGTACCTCATGAAGTTCTGTGACAACCTGCATGGGGGCCTAAACAAGCTGGCAGAGCTGTTGGATGTGCAGCGCATAGGACCGCAGCATCAAGCAGGGTCGGACTCGCTGTTGACATCGCTGACATTCATCAAATTGGCGAAGAAGTTCTTCACTGGGGTGGAGGGGGCAAGTAAGCATATGGGTGTGCTGTATGGTTTGGGAGTGGACGGTGCCGAGTTGAGGGCACCTGAGTAGAATGCATACTGCAGCTTGCAGTGTTTGTGCTGTGCTTTCACTCTTTGCTCCAAAATCTGGGGCAGTGAATTGTGTCTGTAGGGATCTGCAGCAGCGCCGTCTGCAGCCTCCCCCCCCCCTCCCGGCTGCAGATGCAGCAGCTGGTTGCTGCTGCAGGGATTTGCAGCCATAGCAAACACTGCTGTAGTGCATCTTGTCTTGAAGCATCTCTGTGTGTGTTCGCCATCAAGTGGTTCTCCTCAAACCCCAGTTGCAACAGACTGTGACGCTATGTTGGTTGCTTGGAAGTCTGACTGTTGCTGAGGGGTGTGAGTGTCGTTGGTGTCAGTGCTGGCCTTACTGATGTTGTATGTGATGCAATCAGCAAGGATACTATGAGCAAGGATATGTTCTACTAGTAGATATTAGTATACAAGTGAGGCTTGCATGTCACAAGGAGCGAGTACCACTCTCTGCTGTTGTCTCTTTTGCTGCCATGGTGATGGTGCCATTGACAGTGTATGACTGGGCAGGGTTGTACGTGTTACCTTATACTGCTGGTTGCAGGGTGATCTCGCGCATGTGCATCTCCGTCACCTTCTAGGTGATCCATACTTGGTATGGTTTGCCGAGGCAAGTATGCACGATTATGTCTCTCTTTTTTGTGGTTGTGCTGCTAGCAGCGGTCATTGGTCTCATAATGTGACATTTGTGCTACAAGCAACACTGCTGGCTATTCTAGGCCCAATATCATATCATTTGCTAACGGCCGCGGTCAGAAGCATGTAACAGGAGTATACCCATTCTGTACGACTGGCGGTGACTCAATACTATGGCATACGTAGCTCATCCAAAAGAAATCTGCGACTCGGCCTGACTTGGGTATGTATTGGTTCCAGCAGTCCCATGGCCACCCAGGGTTTGCAACTCATGCAGCTGCAGTATCATACTGCATACAGATTACGTATGATACAGAGTTGCTGCCCTTCAGATCCACCCCTCAGCCTTACAGTATCATACAGCATTCAATGGCAACAACCGTCGCGGTAAACCCCGTCCTGGCGAGTCCATCAAGTCAACTGTCAGCATTCAGTGACATTAAGAGTGCTCTATATTTGCTCTGCTAAATAAACAAGCAACCCAATCTGGCCATCTCTGCTAATGCTATCAGTCCCATGTGATCCACAATAGCAAAAAAAATCCGCTCGGCACTTGAGTGTGCAGTAACGGTAACCAGTCAACCACCCAGCTCTTACAATAAACTCCTGACCAGCAAAAGACACCTCAATCAGCTCATTATGGAGTGTAAACGTACTATGAGGTTGATAATGTATATGGAAGCGTCCTTGCGCATCTCAATAAGTCAGACAGTCCACAGAAAGCATCAATGCACAGGTGAAGCATGCATCATTCCTGATATTAAAACAGTTCTGGAAAAACCATGCCATTGAATACAGCTCTACCATTGACAAGAATGTCAAAACATGCTGTGTGACCGTTGTCTACAGCTCATGTCTGAAAAAGCCTTATCATGATCAATAGCCATAAGACACCCAGCATGTCTGAACAGTAGCTCAGCACAGGCTCTGATGCCTTGCAAGAAAAACCCATGGAGGGCTGATTTTGCCCTTGGTAGCTAAAAGTGAATGTCAAAACATGCAGGACTCCAGCAACCTCACTGATGCCGGGGAAAAATGCTGCTGACTCAAACTACTCTGCAATTGGGTCTAGGCTAGAACACAGCACTGCTTCTTCAGCAGCTCACACACTGGTGCGATGTAGCTCACTACTGCTAGGCAAGCTGCGAGCGTGGGATTTCAGCACACCAGCACCTGGACATGGTGCACTGGCTGGCCAAGGTCAAGAGTGAATTGCCCTAGACTAGTGTGAACGAACTACTCACTGCACACCTAGGCACGTGCAAGCAAACCACCATGCCATCACCTTGAGACTCCACAATAGAGCACACTTGCACACATACAATGTAGTACAAGGAGTACAAGCTGAGCTCTAAGGGCTCAGCTTGTTGAGAGGTTTATTCCTCCATTACCATTGGGTCTGCTGGGACCATCTGAAGCCCCCCAGGCATATGCTGTTGTTGTTGCTGCTGCTGCTGCTGCTGGTAATGCCACTGGTCACTATGCAGCAGCCCAGCCTGGGCTGCAGCAGGTGCAACCCCTATCCTTGCACCTGCTTCCCCTGGTGCTGTAGCTAGATGCTGTAAGCGCTGCTGCTGTCCCAGTGGTGAAGGCTGGTGGAAAGGCTGCATACCTTGAAGCATGGCCTCTGCTGCTGCTGCCTGAAGCTGACCAGCAGGAGCTGACACCTGGCGGCAAGAGATGCACATACCATGCAGAACAACAGTAGTCAGAATCAATTGCTCACCAAATTCATATTTAGAAAACTATAAAGCAGCTAGCCTAATGTGCTATGAGTGTGAGTTAACAGCACACACAGTGCATAGAAATTTCCCAAGGAATTTTGATTGGAATTGAACAAATCAACAAGACAAATCAGTGGTCTGATAGCGCCTCATACAGTGAATGCTGCTGCAACAGCTGTTATAGTGGCGTATGCCTTATCTTCTCCGCACACCTACCTGGCTATGCAACACCTGAGGGCAACTGTTGTGAGCACCATCTGCACTCATTGTGCACGTGGCAGGCTTCATGTTGCCGGAAGATGCATGGGGGCGAGCTTCTGACAGAGACCCAAAGCAGTGCACAGCCACCTCGCTCTGCAAGTAAGCAAGTACATAATATCACTACTAGCATGAACGCAAGGTGACTCTAGAGTCAATTGACACATGCAGGAAAGTCAGTGAGCACTAGGGTTACAAAAGGAGAAGGCTATTGAGAGTGGCAAGCAGAGCAATCTGATACCAGCATGGTCCAAGCGCTGTCATATCCCAGGTTCCACCACAGCTATGGCAGCAGCAGCAGCAGCAGCAGCAGGTGATGGCAGAGCTGAAAGCAGAGACGGCCACCCCAGCAGGACGACAGCAGGCATGGTGATGCGCTCCTTACCTGTGTCTGTGTTCTGTTGCGCATGTGTGGCTCCCTAGCTGATCGCATGTGCTTCAAAATCCAGGGATGTTGCAGCAAGTCTGTCAGTGACGCCCGCTGCTCAGGTGTTCGCACAAGTGCAGCCCGAATGAAGTCCATTGCTCCCTGAGATAGTCCTGCTGGGTATGAGACCTCCTGGGTCTTAATCTTGTACAAGGTCTCTTGGGGGGTGCGCTGCACATCCCATAAACAACAGCAGCAAACCTACTTGGATGGCAGCCACAGAAACATACTGGAGCGACTGCATATAACCTGCATGCCAAACCCTTTTGGTTGTGACAAGATCCATGAGAGTGCATGCTGGCGGGAAGTATATCTCCCTGTCTGCTGTCCTGGTGTGCTTCAGGTATATTGCACAAGTGATGATGGTGTTTATGCAGCCTCCAATCGATAACAAAGCCTACTCACTGCTTCGAAAGGTGTCCTGCCAAGCAGCAGCTCATACGCAAGGACACCAACAGACCACACATCAACCTTGCTTGTGTACCACTTCTGGGGATTCTGCTTGTGGTCTTGTGGGTGCTGCTTCACAGGACAGTCGAGGATTTCAGGTGACAGGTAGTCTATGGTTCCCAACCTGCAGGTCAGCAGCTCCATGAAACAACGTCAGTGATGATGTCACAGCAAGGACAGCACCATGGATACATGAATAAGACAACAGTTGCCTTATCGCACATGCAGCATTTGCTGCTTCAGCAGCAGTGAACAGCATGTTCCAACACAACCTGAAGCATTTGCTGCTTGCGTCACACCTTGTGTTGGCAACCTCATAGCTGGAGTGTATACTAAGCCCAAAGTCAGCCAGCTTGATCTGATAGCTTGTTGTCAGCAAGATGTTCTCAGGTTTGACATCCCGGTGTATCATGCCCTGCACATTGCATGTCCAGTCAGCACATAGGCTCATCGCTACACATCAGGCATCAAAATAAAAGCGTAAAATGAAAAAGCCAGGTGCTGCTAACCTTCTACACATATGTGTAGGTGTTTGCTTTTCTTTTCAGTTCCCACAAAGGGGTGAACAAGGGGTCCCAGTTAGGAAAAAACTCAGGAGCTTTAACATTGTAACTTTCATCACAAGCACCAAAGACCTCTGCCACCAAGAGTCTTGTGTGGTCCTTTGCTTGCAGTCAGCAAGCTGATAGTATGCTTGCAGGCAGCTAGCACTGCTACTAGTGAAGCTGCAGTCAAACAAAGGCATGTACCCACCAATCGATGGATATAGTGCAGTGCTGACATTGTTGGCTCCAGGATCATGGGAACAACCACTCCCTCAGGTAGTCGACCGCCATTGTGCTGCAGGAACGTGAAGACATTGCCCTGCAGAGCCAACATCAATCAAGAACAAGGTTGGCACTCAAGCACTGCGCTGTTGTGCTGTTGGTGTTTGAAGCTGATGTGTCCTTTACCACAACTCCTTTCATTGCCATGTCCATTCATCACGCACAATACATCGCAGACGTAGAGCATTCGTAGCATATCATCAGCAGAGGCATGTAGCAGTAGAAGAATATTCAGGAGGCGGGGTTGGAATATGTGGCCTCCATCTCTCAAAGCAGCCAACACTTGCCTCAGGAGCCCACTCTAGCACCAGATAGATGTAGTCCTTATCTTTCCACGCTGCATACAGAGCAATGATGGATGCGTGGTGCAGCTGTATGTGTAACCAGATCTCCCGTGCGATCTGGTGGCGCTCCATGTCGTTAAGCATGGACCTCTTGTATAACTTGAGCCCCACTGTTATGCCCGAGTTCTTGTCTACTGCCCGATACACGCTGCTGATGTGTCCAGCATAGAGCTTGGCACGTATATCAAAAGCTTGCAGTGACCTGCAGGTGTCAGTATAAGCCACAGCAATCAAGAGGCGCTGATTGATGACAGAACAAATCTACACCAAGCTGCATGTGCCATATACAGTGTCCTGCAGCACGCTGCTTCATGTAAGAAGATGTGATCAGGACCCAGACCCATGGGCATGCAGCCTGCAGTTGAAACACCCCACCATAACGCAAGCTACTGGAAACAGTGTCTATTGGTGATATGGGCTTTGTGCTTATGCTGTGAAGCATACATCGGAGGCTGCAGGTAGCCAGGCTGATGCTCACCAAGTTTCCTTCAACATGGCCGCCGGGCAGTGGTTAGCCACAGCAATCACAATACTGCAGGGCAACCAGGAACCAACGCAATGTTGAAGAAATTGCTTTCGTTTGGCGACATGCAGGAAGTTCAAGGTGGGTACCCACAGCAATGTACACTTATTAGCAACGGCTAAGACTTCACGATGTATGCTGTGCTGCCAACGTTGAGGTAAGCTCTGCAGCATGCTATGGTTCTCTGTCACCATACCACTCGGGATCTTCCTGCTCCTGTGCTGGCGCAGAAATGCTGGTATCTGACATGCCACTTTGCATGTCAGCTGCAGATTGCATCTTGGCTTGGCTGTACTCCCCGCGGGCATCAACGTTGATAGGTGCACTTGAAGGCGCACTGCAGCAGGGAGATGCAGGGAGCAAGTGTAACTGATGGGTTTGCTTGCATGCGCTGTCTTGCCAGTCAACGAAAGGGCACGCGCTGCTCGTCACTGCGTAACAGACTGAGGGATGATAGAGTGGTGCGTGGAACTCAAATCACTTGGGTTGCATGCGCCGCTCAGCATAGGCTGCCCACCAGTCAGTTACAGGACTCTGAGAAGCCAGACATCTGTGTGTTGCTGTGTCGTCAAAGGTTCGAGGTTTACCGCTGTTGGACTTGGTGCTGCACGAACAACAAAGTTCAAAAGACACATCAGCAACTCTTGCAGTGTCTTGCCGCAAGTGCGGACTGCTGTTGACAAGGGGAACTCAAGCTTCGAGCCACCTTGCCACTTAGCACATGCCTTGCAAAGCTGGATTGCTGACTGGTGATTGCAATTACGCTTGTCTGACATCTACAGATGTCAAGCACGCAGACTCAATGTGTAGGTTGCCCGCATAGCATGGTCATACGGCCTATCAAAGTACAGTTAACCAGGAAACCGCTTATTGCTGTGGCTAACGCCGTCTGAGCTGTTGCATACGCATTCAAGTTGTTCTTGTGTGCTGCTGAACGTAGCAGAACCATCCGAGGGGCCCATACAGCTCGTGTTTATGTGCGGTCCTCTGACCACTTGAACTTCCCGTGCTACTCACAAAAACTCCCTTACATGCTTCATAACTTCACAGAAGTTCCAGCATACTATATCCTCTACAAGCGCTTCCTTGTCTGTTTGGCCTAGCAAAACGTACTGCGTTATCAATGCGCTGGGAAGAACACAGGTGCAAGTAGCCGCAATCAATCAAGGCTATTTCTATTGACGCGCATTTCATAAGCCTGTGATACCGCATGTCAGCACGAATCTGTACGGACTGCAAGTAACACCCTGCTTTTCAACCGGCAAAGTTGGTGACGCAACTTTGCGGGCGAGGCAGCATTCCGAAGCGTGCTCCCTAGCCTCTGAGTAGCAGCAATCGTATTCAGGAATAGCTTGATAATGGTTATGGGCAACTGAATGACTCTCGCGCACAGGGCAGGTGCTGCTGCAGCAGCAGTGACACTGTTGACCCCATGATTGAGATCGCCACTATGCTCAGATAGGCAGGAATACAGAGCCTTCAACAGTCCCCCGAATTTTCATGTATGAGTGCAAGCAGTGCGTTTCTTGGTACATTACGCCATGACAAAAGGCTTCTCTTGTCCCAGCATGCTGCGCACAAGCGCAGTCAACAAGGACAAGATAGTCACGATGCGTGCAGCATGAAAATGCTCCCCGCACCAATGTGTAATGAGGTGAAATCCGAACGAAATTGCTCCAAGCACACGTCACTGTCAATTGAATTTTACACTAGATGACGCTGCAGTGAGTGGCGGCCCCAGCAGTGCAGGTTGTACAGCTGTGATAGACATCGTATACCGGTAGTTGTATGGCCGAATGTAGTACATGCTAATGACATTCGGCAACCCTACAGCAGACGTCGAGAGCAGCAATGCCTTGCAAAGTATATCAGGACCAATAGGGCACACCTCAGTGACCGCGTTACTAATGGTATTCATTAGTAACGAGTTTCGAATTGACGCATCACTGAAACAGCACAATCAGGCTCTTTACAGGCTCCCCTAGCTTAGTACATGTGATGCACAAGAAAAGCAGCCATTCAAACCTGGTATTGGAGGCTTTTTAGCCTCAACTGTGGGATGTCGTGCTTCCAAGGCACACTGTTAGGTAAGCAGACACAGACATTGCATTCACTTTGCACGAGCCAAATTCTCCTTTGTTTTTTCACGGACACACGCAGTGTCACGATGAATTCTTTACAGATGAAATATGTCACGATGTGTTGCAGACGGTTTAGAGCCTGCTACGTCACTAGCTTCTTCTTGGGTGGCCCAGGGGCTCAGAAGCAGCAATTGCTTGTTTGCATCTGCCGGCATTTGCGTCCACTCTGCTGCACGAGCTCAGCTGGCCCAGCTGATCTCTTTCATTCGGGAGGCTGCAATACTGCAGGACGCATTGAAGCAGCAATATCACCAGCTTCCTGATTTTACCGCATGCCGCATACTGCTGCACGAACCAAACTACCATTTTTTTCTCTTTGCATTGATTTTCCGAATACTGGGTGCTACACTCAAGTGGTCAAGTTGACCTTTGGATTCACCAGCTCCTGTAACAGAATCTCAACTATCCCGGACAGTGTGACAACCAACCACTTCGTGTCTCCGTTTCAATTCCTTACAGCTTCATACTATTCAAACTAGTAGTGCTCTGTATGCTGTGCTTGTTCATAGTGTCTGCTGTTGATATCACTGAAAGAACACAGCATACAGGACGCTACAAGTTGTTGCGACGTAGATATTCTGAATAAGGGGCAACCCTTGTATCCAAATCCTGCTGGGCTGTCAACCAGGGAGGCTGCAGCAGCTGGGACCACCCAGACCGGCGTCTAATTGGCAGGTCCGGCGGCCAGGTGAGGCTGGGCTGCCTCACAACTACAAGCAGCAGTTGCTTGTTTCATCAGCCAGCATTGCATTCACTTTGCTGCACGAGCCATACTCTCTTTCACAACTGATATTCTTGAGGCACAAATCATGTGCAGCACTCCAATGCTGACATGGCATCCTTTCATGCCTTCAATTGGTGTTCATACGCCAACTTGCGGGCCATAAGCATGTGTGCAATGATGCAAGTGTGGTGCAGATGACCATGTCTGGCCAATGTTTCCTGTGCAAAATGCAGCAGGCTGCCTTTGTGACGTTGCTGAGTGACAGTTGGTCCATGGTTCCCTCAGCACGCTGTAGAGCGTGGCGTGGAGTAACATGGCCACTTGGTGGAGCAAGCCATGCAGATGACCCATCTGAGCAACACAAGTAACTGCACCCTACACTGAGTTGTTGCATGGCTAACTCGATTAGGAGTCTGCCAAGCAAGGAGCATCTGTGCTCAGCGTCTGTCTGATAGCAGGGTACAGTGTTACCATATCGGCAAAGCAGCAAGAACAGTGCTCTGTTTGCTCCTCAAGGGCAGCTGCCACACACTCAAGCTTGCTGACCTGTCTGCTGCTATTGATCATGATCTTTATCCGGACAGTGCCCAATCGCACAATGGCAGCCATGAATGAGCCAAACAACTGTTATGTTCACGTTCAACACCATGCATGCACATGCACAGAGCATTGGTAGTACCAAACGCGCTTGTCAAGACTTCTCTGCGCGCACAGACGCTTCATTGGGACAATCCAGTCACGATCGTATCGCTTATCCCTGCATGCTGTTTAAACGTTTCTGAGTGTACTTTTTTGCTACGCTTCTTCCTCTAACAGTTGGTAAATGCTGTCTGACAGAGCCCAGCTGCAGGAGTTGCAACGGTCGGTCCCAATAACAGGTACGCCAGTAGTACAGACGCTTTCCTTCTTCGTCTAATATTCTTGCTAGATAGTCTTTGAAAGGATGTGATGCCAATAACACGGTTGTGCAGCTCTTAGCTGGACTGCTGTGCCTATCCACAGTACCCTTGGTCCAAGATGCCTTTTATTCATCTGCAGTGTGGTACACACGTACATCACGTTTATAGATGGTGTAGGTCAACGCCATGAGCACTCCTGCAGTTGCTGCCGGAGCTGCAGCCCTGGGCTTCTATGTCTGGCTCAAGCAATGGCAGCAGTGTGGGTATGCTTCCCTGGAGGAGCTGCCAATACTGCCTGAGACGCATGCCAGGTGCGGTGGTTTGGCACCAAGCATGTGACCATTGTGATCTTCACAACGAGGCAGCAGCGGCGAACTCTGCAGCTGCAGCTGTGTTCCCTACCATGCACAGTGGCCCCCCAAGCCCACGTATGTCTTTGACATGTTATGCATGTGTATCATAAGCTACAACAAGACAGTTGTCGTTGTGGCTTGTGAATCGTCCTTGAATTGTGCTTATTTGGTGCTGCCTGTATTTCACTTTGAGACATTGGTGGCAGCTGCAGACAACATGCACAGGCATGCTACATGTTTCCACACTTAATTCCTCCATCACCGTGTTATTTGCCCAGGACGGAAGCACCCCCAACAACGTGGACAGAGACGTTTTATTTGTTCAAGGAAGCGCTCAGGTCAGCAATAGAGCTGCACTCAAACCAATAGAGCAGGTCAGGGTCCTTCTCAAATCCCAGCAAGAGGAACTATGACCCAGCAGCGTGCAGACATTCACAGCAGTTGCAGCTTGGAAACCTGCAGCAATTGTGTACAAAGTGTTGTACCCAACAGTGGCGGTTCACTATATATAGCATGATGACACAGCATAGAGGTAGCTTCTCAAGACACATCACAGAGAGTTGACGTATTGCTCGCCACAGGTACACCTACCAAGAAACCTTTGCAAGGTGGCATGCAGTCGACCTGTTCTTTGGCTTGGCTTACATCTCCAGAAGGGCAACCAGCAGTTACCCAGCCGCTGATATCGCAGCAGCTGGGCAACCAATCAGCAAGCAACAATTGTCAGTGCCTCAAGCACAACAGTTGTTATCCGAGCTCCAGCAAGTGCGGAGGTTCATGCTCTACTGTCAAGGTCTAAGGCACCATAGGCCAGAGCAGCAGAGGAAGCACTGGCATGATCACGTTGGCTTAGGTAAGTCCTCTCCAGCACAGAGCCTTGTTGATCCTCCACCCCACAATCCTGTGCATGCAGCGTCTCTCAACGCATACCTAATGCAAACGTCAGCTCCAGATGTTTCCCAGAAACATCACAGTGGACTGCAATGTGCAGATTCTGCAGCTAGCTGGTTGCTGAATCCAACAAAGGCAGCCCACAAGTTCTGCCACGCTACCAACAGCATCCAACAGCATCAGCATGTGACTGCAGGCAGATGACAGGAAGCATCTTGCAGTATCGCCACTGCAGTGTGGTTCCTGCAAGGTGCCTCCTGCAAAGCAACTGCAGCAGTTCATCAGTATCTCCTCCTGCAGGCTGTTATCACCATAACTAGTGCAATTACGTACGCCACAACAGCTGGTTAGGTGGTCTGTTGTGCAATGTTAATGCTGATGCAGCATTGGGCGGATCTTGCTGTTCCTGCAGGTGATGCTGACATCATGAAGCATAACCCCACTGCAGGATTGCTGCGTCCTGCATATGTCGTGCTCAAGGATCGTGCTATGGGCTCAATTATCCTGTGCATAAGGGGTACTCACTCGCGCTCAGATATGTTCACAAGCCTAACAGGTCAGCAGAGTCCTACTCGAAAGTGGCGGTTTTGCACCCTCAAAAAGGGTACTAGATGTGGTGACTGCAGCATGCAAGGTGCATGATGGGTTGCGGAATGCCAGCACAAGGCTTTCACATCTTCAGAATGTGCAGTTCTGCTTTGTTTTCGTCTTCAAGTGAGGGCTTTGTGTGTCAACGGTCTCCCCGTCTCGTGTCATATAGTGTTGGGCTGATGTGTGCCAGAAGTTGTTTGTCCTGCACACAGGTGCTGTGAAGCCTCATCATGTTGTGACCTCAGATGGGGTGGTGCTGGGGTACAGTCACCTGGGCATGCTGGCTGCAGCGCGCTGGCTGATGGCAAGCACAAAAAGCACGCTCATAACAGCCTTGCAGCAGAACCCCGATTATGACCTGAAGATCGTAGGTAAGGTGGGCCAGAGTTCGCAGCTTGGTGCTTGTTGCTATGCTTGTCCTACGCAGCTCCAGTAAGCTGTGGTTCAGGGTCAAGAGCAACATGTCCCAACAAGAAAAATTGTGCGTCTCACAGCCTGAGGATGTATGTTGCAGCTTACTGTCCTGCAAAACATGGACACATGCAGCAAATCTACTCCAGCCCTAGGGCTTTGGAGTGATGTTATCAGGTAACAATACAGCTGTTCAGCTTGGCCATGGGGCATAAGCTCGTTAATTCACGACTGTCAAACATGGCTGTCCACTCATAGGTCATTCTATGGGAGCTGGCACAGCAGCACACCTGACCATGATGCTGCGTGACAAGGTCCCTGAGCTGGCCACTGCCACAGCATGGGCGATTGCTTGTCCAGCATGCATGACACTGCAATTGGCGCGTAGCTGTGCACCCTTTGTTACCACGCTTATCCATGGAACAGATATTGTGCCTACTTTTTCAAGTGGAGCTATTGACAAGCTGCGGCAAGAGGTGAGTTTGGTATTCTGTACTGACTGCTTCGTCTCTCTCCACCACCAGAGCACCGCTTGTTGAGTTTTGAGCAATCACACGAGGCAAATGTTTATGACCAAACAGCGGCAACAATTTGTTTTCCAGCAGAGTCATTGTTTGTTCTGTTGACATCGGCGAGAACAGCATTGTTGCTGTACAGCACAGCCTCTTGTCTCAGACAGGACCCTTCAACTGCAAATACACCTCCAATCATTTTCCCTCCATCTTCTTGCACTAATTGATTACCGTCCCTACACCTTTTGCAGGTGACACAATCATCTTGGTTTGCCGACTTTCAGCGGGACATCCGTCAGCGGCTCACAGCAAATTTCACCAACAGTATGAGGGGCCTACGGCAAGGGGCAAGTGGTACGGCTCAATGGACTCATAGAAAGATCATCCGGACAGCTGCAACATCAATCAGGTGATATGACTGTTGTTATACAAGCATTGGGGTTTGTTTGAAACTCCAATAACACTAGGTGTATCAATTACTGCTAGGGGACAGCATGCTGTCACTTTGATTCGTGAGAATGCACCATTGAGAACGCTCAATGGTGTGGACTGCATTGCTTGGCGGCTAGAACAAACTCCGTAACAGCCTTCTGAGCCATGTTGTCTACTTTCCAAAGCACTCACAACACTGGCGATGATGTTGTATGCAAACTGCAGCTCCTGCTATACCAGAGCACCTCGGTCATGTTACCACCGTGCACCCAGACAGAAAGCTGCAGAAACTCCCGTGCTCCCAGCCCCTAGTGCAGCAGCAGCAGCAGCACCGGCAGCTACAGCAGAAACAGGGGTAGCCAGCAGCAGTAGATTACATGCTCCTTCCCGCTTCAGTCGACGGTTACCAGGCAGAGCTAAAGCTAGCTCGGGTGGTGTAGTACATGTGAGTACTATGGCTGATGCACGCAACAGTGCTGACGCTGATGCTGCTCTGCCATTGGTAAGCAGCACTGCTACAATGGAAGTCAGCTCAGGTGCTGCTGCTGCGGCTGGGAGGCAGCTGCTGTCTGACACTGGTGCTCAGTCTCACGGGCATCAAGGTACAGCAGGGCATTGGCTGAGTAGGATGATGGGCTTCGGCAGAGTGCAGCATAAAGGTGGTGCTGCTGGCGCTGCTGCACCTGGTGCTGGTGACCGGTTGTTGGCTGATTCTGGGGATGCTGATACGGTTGGACCACATGTCAACAACGGTGTCGTGAGTGAAGCCATGTTGGTTGAAAGGACACTAGAGGCTTGTCTCTCTGCTGTAGATACTGGGAAGTTGAGTCCCAGCTACAGCAATGAAGGGAAGCAAACAACTGCTGTTGCATCAGCTGATAACAGCAGAGCTATCCTCACTGCTGGGGCTGCACATCCGAGTGGCTTAGGCCTTGGTAGCAATAACAGCAGCAGTCGCACTGCAGCAGCTGGCAACATACTGAAAGGTGTTTCTCGCGCCATCCTTGGTAAGCGACCTGCTGCGCCAAGTAAAAAGGATGATGATGTACCAACAAGCCCTAGAGCTGAAGCAGCAGAACCAGCAGCAGCAGCAGCAGCAGGAGATGCAGGTGCCAGTCACTTGCCTGTATCTACTGCTGCTGCAGATCCAGCAGCAGCAACCAGCAGCGGTAGTAAACCCTTACCGCTGAGTCTAAGGAGGAGGGGATGGGGATGGAGTGCAATGTTTGGTGCGCCAGGCCATGGTTGGGTAACAGATGAACCATCAGGGAGCAGCAGTAGTACTGCTGCAGGTCACAGTGTTGTGCAGTACATTGGACAGACAGTGGGCCACACCGGCAAGGCAGTGCTGCAAACTACAGGTCAGCTTCTGAGAGGAGGCAGTATGTTTCAGAACTGCGCTGCACCCATGGCCACTGCAGCAGCAGCAGCAGCGGCGGCGCAGCAGGGAACAGCAGCAGCAGGGAGCAATGCCGCACGCCTGCCGCCGAGGCCAGCAAGTAAGCAGCGGCGGAAGAAAAGACAGCAGCAGCAGCGGCAGCTGGATGCAGGTGCCAGCAGCAGCAGCAGCATCATGGTAGCTCCTGGTAGCAGCAGCAATTTCATGACGATGCATCGAGATGGCATGGGGTCTCTAACACAACAGTCACTTGCTGCAGCTGCTGGGCTTGAGGCTGATAGCTGGCAGCAGCATGCGCCCTATGGCAGCAGCAGCAGCAGCAGTGACAATGATGATTATGATGATGTATCAGCTGATGAGACTCTTGACGGAGATAGTTCATCAGATCCAGATTTAATTGATGATCAAGCAAGATCTAGTGATGCTGATGATGGTTTGATGGCAGCGCTGAATATACCAGCAATGCAGGCCAGCATATCAGCATTGATGGCAGCAGCTGGGGATGATCTGGAGCGAGAAGGTAAGCTGCTTGAGAGATTTTGAGACAGGGATCTAATGTAAAGTGGTGTGGGGACATGGCATACATTAGTAGTAAACAGACGGATACAAACAAGTCATCATGTCAATGAGTCAGACTCTGTTGCAGCCTCAAGCAGAGATTCCCTGTTGAGCTGCATCGATTTCAACTGATCATTAACAGTATCATATGCCAGCATAATGCTGTCATTATCTGAGCTGCTGTATGGTTATGCATCAGACACCTTTCCCCCATCCACTCTCCACAACAGACAAGAGGCGTGATGCTGAGACCATTGAGACGTGTTTTGTCTTGGGTCGCAGATATGTACTCACAAGCACATAGAGAAGAGGCAGCTGCAGCGGAGAGGTTGCTGAAAGAAAACAATGAAAGCAGTCCGGCACTTATCAATATGGGCTTGGCAAACAAGGCAAACCACAGTCCAAGTCACCACCAGCAGCAGCAGCAGCAGCAGCAGCAACAAGCAGCGGCCAGTTATGCTGATATGCATGCTGATACACTTGAGGTGGGACAGCAGCAAGAGGCAGCAATTGGGGACGAGGAATCCCTGCTTACAGAAGAGCAGCAGCAACAACACTATGACGAAGCAGCAGCAACAGCGGACCACATGGCACAGAAGGCAGCAGAGCGCAGGGCACGACGGCAGATGTTTCCAGCTGGCCGCATTCTGCATCTGATGCCGGCAAGTGTTGTGGCAACTGTGCAGGCAGCGCAGCAGTCTGTTGATGCTGATCATGA
>LWCB01013654.1:0-10515 GCA_001630525.1 Coelastrella sp. M60 | reverse complement strand
TAAATTCAATCAACCTGGAACTGAGGAAACGTACAGTCAGCAAGAGGTGCTGCAAACTGGCTTGAGTCCGGCTCTATGCTGCGAATTCCCAATGCGCAAACCAGCCGCAGCATCTCATCTGAACTGCTACTGCAAGGAGCCGGTCTTCCAGCAGAGGCGCTGTCACAGCCCACAACACCCCACGGAACTCTGCACGAGATTCATTTCTTTACACCACATGTGACTTACAGCTGCGACAGAACATCGGTTCGCACACCACATTTGAAGCTTCGTTGGCTGCTGATTCAACTGACCACTACTCCATTCGCCTCTGCTGAAACTACGCCCATTAGCTCAAGCAAAGCTCTTCACGACGCTCACAAAACTTCATACTTAATCATGTTCACTGTAATGCTGTCCAAACGAAAGCGGGCATCCTCATGTATCGTGTACTTCCGGGCGCCTCCATACGATCTCCAGAACTTCAGGTATCACTGACACCGTTCTGCCCTCTTCATCAATCAACTCCGTAACAAAATATATATTGAAACACCAATCAGTAATGGCTGAAATATACGCAGCAAGGTGCAAGCGCAGCCATCTCCCTCCTTGCACGAGATAAACACGTAGCGCTACATCTTTACATCTTTACATTCAATACATCTTTACATCTTTACATTCAGTAACGATTGCACTGCAGTACTACTGGTAGTACCAGAGGTACGGTGATCAGATACTGTTTACAGGTGATGCTTGCAGCAACCCAGAATACAACAGGAAGTAGGCATGTGATGGTATTGCGGTCAGCAAAGAATCATGCTTGATGATCAGACCACTGCTCGGCGGTGACGACATCGGACGCCGCACGCTGCTCGGCCGTGACGATGGCGGACAACCGACGGCACGGATAAAGAGATGCATCGTTGGAGCAAGAAACAGATATATGGCAAGGCTGACCGCCCTCACAAGCCCAGCTCAGCTGTAGCAGCTCTGTTCAGCTGTGTATCTCCGAATGTGCGTGCACAGCACCAAGACCACGCAAAAGCCGTAACTGCCACAATCGGTGAGGCTCGGATAGTACTCCTCTGACACGCCATCCCCGTTGTAGCAGCTCGTCTGCCGTTTGTCAACGCCTGGCAAGGTCACTTCTCAAAATGATGCTCAGCAGAGGCAGCCACAAGCGCCTACTACCAGGCAGCTCACAGACATGCCTCCGAGGTAAAGATTCAGCAGGTCCAAGGAGGAGCTTACATGCAACAATCACGGTAGCTACAACAGCAACGAGGGCTCAGGGTCCTATGACATCTGTGAGGTGTTCAGCACTCCAAGCCTGTGGCCAGCCGAATGCCATACAGTATGCAAGGCATGCTGCAAGGGCACTACTGCAGTTGCCTAGTGCAGCTTGTTGCAGCGACAACTTCAACAGTGGTGGCAGCAGCAGTACTGGCAGGATGATTGTCAACTCAGTGCTGCAGCCAGGGACATCACCCAGCATTAGAGGTAAATTTCAAGGTACTACATGGCAACACATCTTTGCACACAAATGTTTGTTGGTTCCTATCATTGCACTGGCAACAATCGCTGTCAGTATCTGCCAGATTTTGACTTATAAGCTGCTATATGCACGGTGCATATAGCAGCTTATAAGTCAAAATTGAGTTGATTGAGTGCTGATGCTAGCAAGCTGCTCGTGAAGGGCATTGCCATGTTTTATTGACAGAGTTATCTACAGATAGCACTTTAGCGCAAAGCACAAGCACTCAGAATGAGGCTTATCATTCAACAATATCGCACTGCTAAGTTGGCTTAATTCAGCCTCAGAGGCGGTTGAGCCAGTGGCCTAAGAGTGATGCTATCCAATTGCGAGGAGTTCTGTGCCGCACTGAGCTTGCGCAGGTGAGGAGCCTACTGGTCAGGTCTCTGTTATCAGCAGGGATGGCAAGCTGTATACAGTCAACTTCACACCCGGCACCTCAACAACAAGAAACCTAAGGGCAACTGTTGCTGAGCATATGGGGGTAGCACCAGAGGCAGTAAGTGACAACTTTGTAGGAGGCTCCAGCACATGCCCAGCATCTGTGAGCATGAGTTGTTGGTCACATCCTATTAGTTACATACCGTGGTGCACCACTGTGGTGGCATAACTTGCTTGGTCTGGATGCTGCCAACTGGATTCTTCCAGAATTATTGAACTGTTATGCGGCAGAACAGTTGTCTATTGACTATGCTCTCATGATTGCTGCAAGCCTTACACTGCTCTTTCCTTGCTTATATCAAGCTCCAAGATATTATCTTGCAGAGCTTATTAAGCTCCCAGCCGCTGTTTGCTATGAAACGCCTTGTTTCTTATGAGGCGCTTATCTGTAGCTGACTGATGTATGAAGCCTTCTTGTTGTCTGACCGTCAGACTGCCAGTGATGTTGAATGCAAGGCGGTTTATAACATGTCAACTGCACAGACTACAGTTGCTGCAAAGCTGACAATCTGACCCCATAGGCCCACCGGCCGTCGTCCCTATTTGAAATCACTGGTTTTTGTGTCTCAGCTTACCACTGACTGTGGTAGCTCCACTGCATGGCAGTCATTGACACAGGGTTTTGATAGAATGTTCTTGAGGTTAACCTTGCAACGTTGCTTGGTCCTGATCGCAGGTTCGTTTGGCGTACCAAGGCAGAGAGTTGTTGTTGGCTGATGATGACAAGGTCTTTGAAAAGCATCCAGAGGCTGATGTGATGCATGCCATGAAAAAAGAAGCAACGCAAGGTCAGGCATGTACACTATACAGTGTATAGCTGCTGACTTACTGCCAAATGCTGCGAAGTACAATGTCGCTGATGGTGGATCATTGCTTGTCAACAGACTGATTGTGCCTGCCATCACCGATTATTCGACTCTTTAAAGTATTGAGCATGTTGGCCGGCAAGTTGCGATTTGACAGTTGGCCGAGGTAGCCGCTACATCAGTGATGACCACTTTCATCTGATGAGGCTCATGCATAAGCCAGATGTCAATTCTGACAGTCAGTATGGTGAATGTTGTCTAACACTGTCATAATACTATTTAGCACTAAGCGACTGCTAGCAGCTCTCATGGTCTGTACGGCAGTACGCCTCAAGTTGAGCTTAATTGTTTGCTAATTCTAGCGTGAATGGGCCCCAGGCTCCAACATACTGGTTTCACTGACTCAAGTGCAGCCCTCAAGCATGATGAAGGGCTGCATCTGACTCAGTAAAAACTGTGTGTTGACTCTGGTGCCCATCAAACTTGGAGCTCAGCTTAAACAAGATGCAAACTGAGAATTGGCCCTGATGTAGTACATGCTGCTCTGCTGCCGTGGCAATACAGACTCTCCTGTGCCGATCCCCTCTGCAGCAATGACAGCCTCAACAGTGCCAGAGGCCCTTCATGACAAGCTGAAGGTTTAAACCATGGAAGGCAGGGTGCTGAGCTTGTCCGTGACACCTGGCACCACCACAGCAGGCAACATCAGAAAGGAAGTAGCAGCAGCAATGGGGGCTGCTGCACCAGAGGTGAAGCACAAGCACTAAAAGTGATCAAGCCATATTCAGCATTGCAACACTTTGTGAACAATCAAAGCTAGGCATCAGCCACCTATTCTCAATAGCGTCACATATATGTACCGCATATGATACTACATACGGAACTGATGAGTGGCGTCGACTTTGATATGCTGTGCCGCTTGCACAGTGTTGTGTGACTGCCAGCGGCTCAAGATATGCAATGGCACACCAGCACTGTGGTTGTGGAAATCACTTCTAGCACAATGTGCTATGGCCGAGTGCCCTTCTGCAGATTATGCTGGCAAATGCTAACAAATAAGTGTTCTTCTGCAGATTCGTCTACACTATGCTGGCAAGGAGCTTGACCCTGCCCTCGATGGGAAGCCCATCGACCTCAAGAGCCTGGCCAAGAGCACAGGGAAGGACTACAACATGCATGCAATGACCCGCATGAAGGGAGGGATGAAATTCTATGCTAGCAGCTTCAGAAGCTACAACACTGGCCAGACTGCTGGGAGTTCTGTCTGGAATGGTCCTGTTGGTGGCAGTATTGCCAAGAGCAGTGGTCTTCACTGGAGGCTGCAGAGTATGAATACTGTACATGCACCAGGTGCTGGTAGAGGTGTAGGACAACCAAGGAAAGTTCAGCTGGCCAAGCAGTTCAGGGATCTGATGAAACATCCCATTCCTGGAGTGTCAGTGGCACCTGACGAGATTGACATGCTGACGTGGCACGCCATGGTAAGCTATGAAAGTTCTGCTGGTCTCATCTGTAAGCCTGTGTACTACTCTCATAGTATGAGGGTATATACCTACCAACTCAGCATATTGTAGCACTGGGTTGCAATGTGGCAGTGGACTGCACCAAACAATTACTTCACGGTCACAATCATGTTCCTTTCAATCTGTCTGCAGGTGGCAGGTCCTACTGATACTCCCTATGCTGGAGGTTGGTTTCATCTCCAGCTGACATTCACATCTAGCTTTCCTGGGACTGCTCCTGACATGAAATTCAAGACCAAGATGTGGCACCCTAATGTCTCTGCTGCTGATGGCCGTGTGTGCATGGATGTGGGTGTCAATGCACGATCGGTTGCCTGCTTGCTTGCAGCTGTGCAGCTTCTGCTGGCACATCCCAACACAGAATCAGTGCTGAACGGGGATTGTGCCAGAGAGATGACAGTTGAACCCTCGCAGTACTGGGATATTGCCCGTCAGATGACTCAGCTGTATGCTATGAATGAAAGTAGCCCGTAAAGTGCCACATGGGAGCTTGTCTGATGGTTGAGCAGACTGAAAGCAGAGTTAGAGACACTAAATTGTCATGTGAGCACCTACAATGAATGTCGATCTGCAGTATGGTCAGTGCTTGGTTGATCCAAGGAGACAATGAAGCAGCAGACATGTGTGCTTTAGTATATACAACAGTGTTTTATAACCCAATTTGGGGGTCAGTTCCAGCTGGAGTAGCCCTAGGCTACTTGCTGACCAAAACCGCCAAAATGTTTCAAACCAATCTGTGAATTGATCGCTCACGACATACCTGTACAAGGATGCGGAAATGCTGTTATCAGCATCCAGACCTGGACGCGTAACGAAGGAACCCAAAGTGTGGATACAACAGTATATATCTTGTGAGACAAATAGGATGGCAGTAGGTACACAGGCAAACACATAATCATGCTGGAGGCGTGACATGCACATTGTACCCCACTTGGGACTTGGTTCCAGCCAGAGTAGCCTTAGGCTACATGCTGAACAAAACAGCCATTGGGTGGCCACCCCGTGGTTTACGGTCCACAACGCCAGGAGCTTCAGAAGCCTGCACAGAGGAAAGCGCACCCGCCCTGCCGATTGCATCGAGGTCACCCCCAGCGACCCCACAATCAACCACACTCTGCCTGGTGTCAGTGAGTGAGCCTCACCAAGTGGCCGGTCAGCGAGTGCAAGGAGACTGCAGGGCTTGTGGTACAAACCATACCCTGGCAGTAGCATAGCGGATATATATAGCACACCCGACACAGGTGGGCTGTTGCAACGCGGCAGCGCCACGTCAGCCAGCCCGATACAATGCAGCTGTCCAGGATCGGCGTCACAGCTCAGCAAATTCCTTTCATACTACTGCTTTTGGTATATCCATTATGATCACCCTCAGCAGGTGGATCAGTATGTCACATGCCTTGTGTCCGACACGCCCCACCGAGTTCGTTCCAAGATGCCTAGACGTTGTTGCACTGTTCATTAGCTACTGTGAAAGTGTGAATGTTTGATAAGCACTCTTCATCTATAGCAGCATGTCCAGTAGCTGTAACGTCTGTCAATCACATTTTAGCCTCTACTGTTCTGCAGTAGACTCTCATCACAGCCTGCTAGGTAGCTGGACACTGTTGTCGACAGCTACGGTGCATGCCAATCGAGAAGGTAAGTGCGGAGAGCATCAACAACAGCGTGTGTGAGCAAGCATGACGAGTTCTCCTTCAACACAGGTGCATGGCAGTTCTACTGTATCTAGTAGATGCTGCAACCTCCCCAGAGTGTCCAACTCTGAGTGTCATGCCGCTGAGCCACACATACTGCTGATGGTAGGTCTCAAGAACAATGATGCCTGTGACACCCTGCCTGGAACAATCCTGCGGACCTGCTTATTCAGGTCCCTGCAGCAGCATGCTGCCCTTCAATCACACAACCTACTGAGCAGTATTGAGCAGGTAGGCGTAAGCGCTTCTGCTGACGGCAAACAGACACAGCAAACATATCAGCATCTCGTGCAAACATACGTTTGTTTTGTATACATCTTATGCTGCCTGCCCACTCCACATGGTATGCAACACCAGGCTGGCGGTGCCGTTCACATATCACAAGCCATTGTCAGAGAATTATGCGCAAGCAGCGTAGTAGAAGTGCATCAACCGAACACAACAGGAAGCAGACTGGCAACATGCCAGTGAGCCACCTCCTTGACCACAGGACGCTGCTGAGAGGTCTCAACTGTATGCTGACGGCTAGCTCAAGACCTCAGGTGGTAGTGGCTCTGATGCAGGCAATTGCTTTGCAAGTAAACAACAGGCAGAAAACAGTTGTTTACATGGAGTCAGTTCCTTACCAGTGGCAAACACTTTTATGCCTCATTAAAAGAGTCAAAATGACCTCCGCCCATGTACAACAAGAATGGGTGCAAGAATGGGTGCTGTGATGAGCCAGTCACTCTGAACAGTCTGTTCAGTGTACTCTGGAGTTACACTGATCATGAAAACTGATAACGTTGCCATTAGCAATACAAAACTCAGTCACTTCCATGACATCTCTCTGCATTGCACTGAAGAACTGCTTTGCCAGGCTGCAGATACGCAAGTGGAGTAAGTCAGTAGAGTCATCCAGGCTTGGGAGTTTGACTGGTGTGTTATTCAGTGAGCGTGCCAAGATTTTTCTTTCTGGTTTGCTGCTGCGCATTGAATGAGCTAAGCTCTTTTGCAACCACGCATCGCTTCATCAGTGGCAGCAGGTTGTGTTGTCTGTCAGCTTCGTCAATACTGACACTAGTGATTACTCCACAGGTTGAATGACAGTTGCTTGAGATCATTGTTGCTTCTTGCCTACCACATGCTGCGTGCTGCTGCTGTCAGTGATGGTGCTGGCTGTACAAGCGCACATGCTAACAGACTCTGAGGTGTCTGCAAAGCAGCAAGGCCCAGAGACAGCATCAGCAGTGAGTGTAAGAGGGTGATGAAATTGTAATTGCTTCCAAGCAAAACCACCTGCTTGCTGACTACTTGAGCAGTCACACATGAATGGCAACACTCCACTAGAAGCAAGGTCTGTGGCAAAGCTGTTTGTCAATGGCGTCATAGCTTGTATAATACACCCCTGAATGGCAAGTCGAGTGAAAGCACGTTGTCTGCTGTCCTGCTAAACCACACCAATAGGACAGGAGAGCCTCACCTTGTGATGTCACTCCAAGTTGCATTGCGCAGCTGTGCTGCAAGCTGCTGCTGTTGCTCCATGAGACTGAACCACAATGGTGATCTCTGAGGATCCACATCATACAGGCCCCTCCAAGCAATCTGCTGGGTACCGTGCCCCACCTTGAGAACCTTCCCGGTGACATCATCCTTTTGGACTGGCGGAATGAACCAACCAACAGTGCATATGAATTCAGATCCTGTGGGACATCATATGTAGTCTCTGATATATGCTGATGCCGAATGGCCAGCAACTGCAGAAACAGCATGCGTCTACCCTTGACATTGCTAGTAGCTATGGTACAGCGCAGGTGTACTTTAGCGACAGGCACATGAGCAGTGGCAAGTTGCGCACTCATTCAATACATTACTGAATCCTTAGCCTTGCTGCTGTTTTCCCTGCCCTTGCTGCTGTTGCGTCTGTGCCAACATTGGTTGCCACTGCAAGTGCAAACGGACCTGAGCACCAGCAGCCACCAGCACACTTGAGAATGCATTGTCTACAGGTCCAACCAGAGTCCTGAGTAGTTCTTGACGTGCTGTAGTACTGCTGCACTATCTGGTTACTCATCATGGTGAGGCTGCACATATACAAATGACTGCATCGAATGCACCTAGACTGACAGCCAGCCAGCCTGTGCCTGCATAGCCTATGCTGCAGCATGATGCAGCATCACGGCACAACAGACACTCAACAACACCTGCTGATGCACAGAGGAACACCAGAGCCACTGCTGTAGTGACACATGCTTTGCATGCAATAGCTCTCATAGCCCTATCTATTGCTGCGTGACAATGAGACATCGGAGTAGACCCACTGCTGCAACACTGCTACCAGCAGTAGTCAGCTTGCGGCGGATCCAATGCCGCAGCAGGCACAACAGGCTGCAGCTCTTGGGCCACAACTAGTAACATTGTGCTAAGCATGCTGATACCTTAGCTGTGCTGAACACAGAGAATGTCACCACCTCCCATGCAAATGGACCAACATATTTATCTTGCGGTCATCTGCCAATCATCAGCCTGATGTTGTGCGAATCTGAGGACCTTTGTGGGTGGAAAGGTCATAGAGATGGACTGGGATGCACCCATCAACCAAGTAATGTAAAGTATACACAGCGCATTTGCTTGGATGTTGGCAGAGCATAGGTAAGTTCATGTCATTGCAGTGTAGCTGCTGCTGTGGTTGTTGGTCTTGATGTCAGGCCCTGCAGTACATGATGGCTGGGAGATCACCATACTTGCAGTACGATCATCATATTCACTGCATCTTCGAGTCCCCTGCTCTCCGCTTAGACACCCGCTTGTAGAGTTTGGGTGGCCCGTGAGCATCCGCATGACCTAGCCTTGGCCCATGCCATGACCAATGTTTACAAAACAACCTGCAACGGCAGACCCAGTTGCTGAGCGAAGCATTCTTCCTGCAGCTCGTATGTTACAAGCAAATGCTCTTTCACACTGTTCGGTGGTAGATTTACTACCTGGCAACGGTTGTGTCATTGGCTTACGTTTTGCCCGCTCGCACGAAGGACCAGAATATGCTGAGCAGCACGGTCAAACAAGCTGCAATAGGTCGACGATTGAATCCTCAGAATCCACGAAGCCCTCCGTGGTTCGAAGGATGGTACACACGTATAGTTTCGCCCCAGCACTCCTTTGGCATTGTCACTGGCTACTTTCCTGATCAACAGCCAGAGCACGCTGGAGCCTACACAGCACTGCTTGTTAACAACGATGAAAAGGGTTCCAAGCTCAGGGCCTTTGAATCATACCTGCCCACTGCCAGCAGCTTCCGGGTCAAGAGAGGTGATGATGCGGAGCCCAATGTGCTTGGGGCCAGCGATACTACAGACTTCTGTTACGAGGAGACGTCCAAGGGCATTGTGAGCATTACGTCTCAGCAGGGGGCATTGCGTTATGAGACACAGATAGATGGTGCACGTCTCACCATCAAGTCACTGTCACCCAGCCAACCCTGGAGCGATGGTAAGGCCTTATATTGCAGATTTGGAGCATCAGTATGGCTCTCTTGTGTTGTTGGTGCAGATAGGTTGACCTGCAAACTGCAACAGTGTCCTATGCCAGTCTGCAAGCCTGGCAAGTTGCAGCTGCTGGAAACCATGTTGACACAGCTGGCACAGGGTGTGCCCTAGCAGCAAGCACCTTGATTCAATATAGCATGCACAAACCCTGCACAAGGACTTCTGATGCAGCACGCAGGTGACAAATACAACAGGATCGAGCAGTTGCCAGCTCACATTACCCATGTGCGTGGTCTGCTCCGCAGCTTGTATCACTGCTGATGCAAAAGCACAGATTACCACTATGCCCTACAATCCTATTTGTCAACACTGCAGATGGTGGTTCACCACAAGGCCTGCTGCACCTCATACCAGGCATCGGCCTCCATTGGTACGTACACAGCACCAGGACAAAAGTCCAGTATGAACTGCACCTGCCTGCAACAAGCCAAGCAAGTGAAAGCAGCAACAATGGGAACAGCAATGGCAGCAACGGCAATAACCGCAACAGCAGCAACAGCAATGGGGACAACGGCAGCGACAGCAACCATACTGCAGGCAATGGCAGCGACAGCTGCGTCCAGGCCGAAGTTCTCAAGGGAGAAGGCTGGGCGCATGTTGAGAAGAATTGGGGTGGAAGGTAACCCTGCTCACTTGGCCTAATGTTGAGTCAGAGCCAGCATCTTGAACGTGCCACGCACACGTCCTATTAGAAGTTCAGAAAGTTAAAAAACCTTATAGACAGGTTGCTACTGCTGATCACAGCAGGTCCTGCTTCTGTACCCAGCAGCCTGTCCTTGTGGTGTATTTGCACCACCCTGCACCTACCTTGCGCAACCAGCAGCAGTTTTCTGTCACAGGCAGGATGGGGATCCCCAGGAGTACCAAGTACAGGCTACATCACCAAACTAGTGCAGTTGACAGTTTACATGGGTTCTGTTTGCTGCAGTTTTCCTCGAGCATTCATCTGGTCCCAAGGCTTTGCTACCAGTTGCACCCCTGAAGGGCAGTTTGAAACTGAGGTGCGCACGGTCT
>LWCB01013646.1:0-16831 GCA_001630525.1 Coelastrella sp. M60 | reverse complement strand
TTCTGATAATAGCAATAGAGCACTCTACACCACAGCATGTGCCGGCATTCTGATACGTGTCATCATGAGAGGCGTTGAACATACCTCTAAGCAACGCAGCTGCAATAAGTACATACCTGTTCAATGCTGAGATTTGCCGTATCAGTACAGACACTGTATCAGTTGTGAGCATCTGTGCTGCAAGGCCGCACCATGCTCACCTATTGCTGTAGCGCTCTGCTGCTGCTATATGGAAAGCTGCTGCCTTGATAGTGCCCTTGCTGCATCTTGCAAGATCCAACAAGTGGAATGTTTCCATCTCAAGACTCATGAGCTGCTTGTTGTTATTCAGCAGCTGCTCTATCAAGTCACCATTCTCATCCTCAAAATGGTACCCAGTTCTCCCCTGACTGCTGTAGAAGCTGTCTGCTGTTGCGTTGAGGCCCTGCACCACTGCCCCTGGGCCAACCTGTTCTACTGCTGCTGAAACCAGCAGGTCCCTCAGCTCTGGGTCTGCTGATACAGGTGCTGAGATTGTAAAGTAGGGCCGCCCATCCGCATGTGTCCATGCATCTGGATCCCGCCTGTGGCAGATAATCAAAATGTGGTGGGTTGAATGCCTGAGCAATCGTTGAGACAGTGTAGCTCATGAAACTGGCAAAGCATTGTAGGTGTCAACTGCTGTCAGCATAGTGTCAAGAGCAGCATAATGCCGTCGTGGTTTGTTCTGCATGCTTACTTATTGACCTTGTTTGCAAACACTGCTGCTGATAACAAACAAGTCAGGTCACCTTATGCATACTGCCCCTGGGCTTGCTACCATCAAGCTGCCTAGTTCTGCTGGTGGCTGTAATGCGCCGCATGTTCCAAGGCGTATGATTGCCATCTGTCCGTCCACCACAGCTCGAGCCTCACGAACAACAAAGTCCATGTTGGGCATGCCCATCAGCGTTGTGATGATGGAGACAGGGGTGCCCTCATATAGACCTGGGGAAACAGAAGTGGTGCATATCATTGAGCTTGCCAACACGAACAGCTACTGTGCGTATGTGTGCACTGATGTTCAGTTGCCTAGCTCATGGACTCACATAAAGCGTTAAGTTGTGATGCCACTGCTTAAACAAAGAATGCCGACACAATCAGACGCCCACAGCTTGCACTACAACAGCGACAACAAACTGGAAACTGTAAAATTACAGAGACATGCTTTCATGGTTGTGTGCGCTCTGCTGTTACCACCATGATCCTTGCCTGTTATAGTGAGAAACCCCCTGCCAGACAAGTGCTGAAAGAGGGGCGCCCCTGGTTCAGCACCCTCGAGCTGATCAGCAATAATCAAGGCCCTGTCCATACTGCCAACTGAAAGAATGCGATTCGCTACTTCGCCTCTCTGCAGCATGCAGCATAGCAGAGGCAGACATGCTTAATTCATAAGATCCCACCCTGACTGATGTCCTTTGGCCACTAGGCAGCACTGCATGGCTTATTCAAGACACAGCCAACGGGTAACAGCTGCTGAAGAAGAAACATAACGTACAATCATAGCCCTATGACAGGAACAGTCTGCTCAGGGTAAGGTCAACAAGCACGTTCTTCACCTTGCAACCCAGGTGCAAGGTCCTGCCCTCCAAGTCCACTGGGAAATTGGCATTTGAGAAGTCGCTAAGCTTCGGCTGAGGGTCGATGATCGACTTCAACTGTTTCACCGTGGTGTTCAGAGTAGCACGGCTGCGCACACAGACAAGCCAGTTTCAGCCCTGGGATGAGCGTTGGCACTGCAGGTGTCCGATGTCCCTTTGCAGCTTACACAATGCATTGACTCCTCCGTAGCAGTGCTCTAGGTACTGTTTTCCTACTTCTAATCGGCGCTGCTAAGTATGCAATACGCCTTTCTTGGGCCAGAAGCATTTGGCACTACTGACTTACTACTCTGCACAGGCACTTGTACAGCAAGCGTAATTGTTGATTGATGAACTACAACTGATGAACAAGACACCAATCACCCAGAGGCCATACTGCGCAGAGACGAAAGACTCAACTCGTGGACCGAATGCAACTGTACTGATGCATGATATCGGCGATGCAAACAATCTTTACCAAACAAGCTGAAATGCCAGCTGTTCGCTGTCCACGTGGCATGATAGGAGAAGTGTGACATCTAGAGCATGGCTGGTTGCAACAGAGTTGTTGGACAATTGTTGCAGTGAATGAGCATGCAGAAATTCAATCCACCAGAACTCATGTCAGAACTCAAAGCGCTTCGAAGAACTTTTGTCACCGTCCTGCCCAGGTTGTCCAAGGTCGCTTGCGGCTGACTCCTCAATACTTTCTGCTGCTCTATCTTGCTCTGTGAAAACATATGCGGTTAAATCATGCTCAGAGTGCTGCCATGACGCGCATAGCCCACATCTAGCAGTTCTCGGCTCAGTGGTGACAAAAGTGCATAAATCATGATGAACACTGTACCAACTCTGGTTGGGTGGAGGTGTTGCTTTGGGACGTTATGTGGACGTTCGGAGTACTGACTGCCTACCGCGACACATAATCCTCACTCTTAAATTGCACGTGCAGCTTTGCCTGCCAGGTTCAGGATGAGGTTTAGCTAGCTCTTGTGAAGCATCTTGCTTCGAAGTGAATTCACTGGCAGTCGAGGTCACAACAGATTATGCATACGTTGCACTGGCGCAAGCTGCCACAGTGTTACACAGTCCACCAGCAAAGCTTTGAGAAAGAGTAATTCTTGTGACGTAGCAGAGCAGCTGGCTGACACCTGAGGTGTTCATGCATTGTCGAGCATCGACATCAACAGTGATTGCAAAGCAAGTGGCCCCCAGATGGCGGGGGGGTGTCTGTCGAAGTGAACTGACTATATCAAGCATGGTGAGTTATCTGTGCATAGCATGCCAGGCTAGAGAAGTGCAGTACTGGGAACCCCTGTACATCTCCTAGTCTTAATCGAAGACTGCTGCTGTTGTCGCAGCCAAGGGTCAACAGCACAGCTGCGGTACCTGCCTGCTGCCAGCTCTACAACTCCTACCCCTGCTGCTGCTGCTGCCGCTGTTGCCATTGCTTTTGCCTGGAATCTCCAGCTTCAACTCTGTCATGAGCTGCTTCTCCAGGATGACGCTTGCAGTCTTGGCACCTGCCAGGTTCAACGCCCCCGGGCCCAACTGTAATGCTGCATAAGCACCCAGCACAAACACACCACTGCCTGCACACCATTCTAGTGTTGGCTGAACTGCTGGTAGACCAGAGACTACTGGAACAGGAAACTGCTGCAGCAGTGGCTTGAACAAGGGTTCCGATAACACCTCTACCTGACTGCCTGTGGCACACCACAGCCGGTGAGCATTCAATACTGTGCCATCCTGTGCAGCAGCAGCAGGCAACAAACAAAACTGTGCTGATGTCTCTCGCATGCTGTCAAGACCACAACACAATGCACACAGTGAAGGCACCAGAGTGTCAGCCAACAACACTCTCCCCTGGGTCATTTGTCATATCTGATAGCAGTCATCTAACAGTCATCTAACATGCTAAAAACAACATTGTTAGTGCTTGAAGGCAATCACCTATGCAAGCAAGCACCAAGAGCAGCACTACTCACCTCCAAGTAGACGTCCCATTGTACTTCATCCCAGTCCCACTCTGCTGCCACCACAGTGCTGTGCTGCTGTATGGCCAGTAAGCCAGACTGCTGCAGCTGCTGCAGACTCGCTGCTGCTTCAGGTGGCATACTGCCTCCCTGATCAAAGTAACACAGCAGAGACACGTGAAAGTGAGCTAGTGGGGTATAGGTCACACTAGCAACTGCAGCACTCTGGCAATTAACATGTGGCATTATGACTGACTTGAAGATGGCACAAGCCTACCAGGCTGGCCAAGTACTATTTCAGAGTCATTCCAGCAGTGATGATTGAAGGTAATCACTGTCAACTCTCATCAACAACAAAGTGCCGTATATCGCCTCAGCACTGAGTGTCCTATCAGCATTATGATGCTCATGATGACATGCTAAAGTCAAAACTTGAAAGCTGCAACAACAGGCAAATAACTCAGCAATACCAGAGCCTACATGTGTTTACAAGTGTCACACACCTGCAGCACTTGCTTGATGAGCGCAAGCCGCTGATCAAAGCTCTTAATCTGTCTGAACTCCTGCAACTTCTTGTGTCTCAACCGACCCATGTACGGAAGATCCACATCAAACTGTTTGATACGGGATTCACCGCGGAGCAGTAAAGTTGTCTTGCTTGCCCCAGCTGCAGCTGCCATCTGAGCCAAGTGAGCGCTTGTGAGTCCCCCACCAAGGATGATGACCGACTCTCCTGGATACAGCAGCCCAATGCGCTGTAGTACTGGGTCACAGCCAGTGCTGCTGCAGGCCTGGCTGCAGCAGCTTCCCCCTGCTGCTGCTACTGCTGCTGCCAAGTCCCAGGAGTGCAAGAGTCTGCCTGTGGGGTAGGTGCCAGCAGCTAAGATAGCAGCAGTACTGCTTTTCCTCACACAGGGGTAGCTAGGTGCCTCATGCTGATCAGCCATGCGTGACTGCTCGACATTGGTTGCAATAGTGCTCAAGCTGGTTGATGCACACCGGGTGCTGTTGCGCTGGGGCGAGGTGCTCAGACCTGTGTTCGTGACAGAAGCAGCAGAAGGAGCTGCATCTGCACAGTCAGCAGCAGCTAGCTCACAGCTTTCATCACACCCACAGTTGCTGTCAACTTGCTGGCTATCAGGGTTTCTGTCTGAGTTGCAGCTGCTGCTGCTTCCCCAGCTGCTGCTGATGTCTTCATTGCTGTCTGCGGCTCCAGTGCTGCAGGTGCTGCCGCTGCCACTTGCTGGAGCGTACTCCGTGTCAAACCTTTTGGTGCGAGCCGCACTGGTGCTCAATTGTCGCGTGATGTTTGAACAACCTGCAGCATCTGTCAAGGTCTGTACCTGCAGCTGCTCAGCAACAGCCTCGACAGTGTCTGCAGTAGCAGGTTGGCAGGCATGAATACTGAAGCTGCTGCTGCTGTTACTGGAACTTGTGCCAGCACCGTCATTCCAGGTGCTGTCTGCTTGATGATGATTGTCTGCAGAGTCGTCAGCAGTGTTGACCGCTTGCAGTTGCTGCAGTATTGGAGGCATACGCTGCTTGTTGGTGCTGCCAATGCCGATGACCACCTTCTTGGCTACAATCTGGGTGCCACTGGCAAGGTGGACCACCCAGTGGTCAACAGGTGGATGGGGTTTGCCTGGTGGGTTGCTGCCGTCCAGGTGGTTGTCACTGCAGCTGCCGTCGCCGCCGCTGCTGTTGCCCAGGGTGGTGCAAGGTGCAAACACGGGTGTCAGATCAACCACCTGTATCGACAACCACAGGGGGAACAATTGTGGCTAGGATTAAATGACGGTGCGCAACCGGCAACAGGGGATTTGTGTTATCATGTTACCAGCGTAGGAGAAGAAGTTATCAACAGATGTCGAGCGAATGAGGCACTATGTGCAATGAAGAGGTGGATGCCAAGCATCTAATCTTGACCACGGGTATTGGAATTGCTGCAAGTCACAACATGGCGTAGTGCATCCACGAATTTGCGCTGCTCACTTGGGCGGGCAATGCCGCAGTCAGGTGATCACACTTTTGTGCAGCTCAAATCTCAGATCGGCCCGGATGGGTGTTGTGGTCTCATATCATGCAGTCAGCAATCATTATCTGCGGAGACTGAGAACATACCTTGTCCTTCATGACGAGATCCTGCAAGCAGTATCTGTAGATCAGATCCTGACAGAAGTCCTGAAAAAGACTACTGCCTGGAGTGTGGAATGGACCATGGAAGTCCTGGTTCTTGTGCACATGGTTCAGCAGTTGCCTTTCTTCCAAACGACCGTGACTGCTAGCGTATGTGACAAGGCTGTATGTATCAAGGGGGTCGGGATGCACTGCTGTAGATGATCGTAGGTGGTTGATGCCCAGTCCAGTGAACTGCTGTTCCCATCTGGCCAGCCACTTGCCGCTGGGGTCAATTACAGCCACATTATTGCGTAACCAATCGGTCATCAATTGCCTGTACTTGGCGTCTGTGCGCTGTTTGTTGTGATATTTGAGGACCTGAACTTTGGGTGTCACCTTTCGCTGTGACAAATCGATGCTATCGTCTGGAGAGGATTCAAGCAGTCGCGTCAACGACGTTAAACAATGTGGCCCCGCACCAATAAATACTATTTGAAAGGATGGCATCTCCATCTTGACCAGAAGCACTGCACATTCGTTGCGAACAATCAGTCAGATCAGGCATTGAGAAGTCTGAACCACTGGTCAACAACCTGCGCTGGCTGAGCGCATACAATATAAACTCATTGTGCTGCCCGTACAGGCATGTGCACACGCAGCATACACACAGGTACAATACTGTACACACGGTACACACATGGCTTCAATCGTTGAAAAGCTTCACAGCAACAAAAGTACAGGTGGTACATACAAAAAAGTAGAATTCGCTCAATCACTGCTATTCGCTCATGCACCCGAAGAGCAAGTTCGGCAAGCGCACTCGGATGGCCCGCCTTCCCTCTCACGAGCAGTCAGGTCATTTGTGTCAGAAATCATCATTCGCATGACACTCAAAAAAGACACGAGTGATCTCAAAAGTGTTGCCAGAGCATGGCACCCCAGAAAATTTTCTGACAGGGTTGCTGCTGGACCTGTCACAGTGCCGTGGCCTGCGGAGCAGAAGTGCTCACTGCTTCCTGTAGACAGTCCTGTATTTGCAGGACTTGCCCCTTACGTTGATGGTGCTGTCTACGTGAAGTACATCAGGCGCCGGCATCATGAAGACATCACTTCCTGTCCCTCCATATGGGTCGTTCCACTGCAGACTCAACTGCAGCTTGTTAGATGCTGGCACAGTCAGCTTGCCTGAATGACCTCCTGCAAACAACAAACAACCCATGGTTCATCCAAAATCAGCAGCAGGCCATACATGACATAGCGGGTCTCCCAAGGTGGGCCACATGTGAGTTTCCTCTCACACACCTGTTGGATTAAACAGCATGAAGCACACAGAAGTTGACAGATCTCAGAGGGAGTGCTTGCTGGCTAATGTTCTATTTCTCCAAAGAAAACCACCATTAACACCATGTGGAGAAAGTCGATACAGGGGCTTGTTTGACAGCACCCTCCCCACCTCTTCTAAGGTCTCTTCTGCGGCCAGTGCTTGGACTGCCATCCAGGTCATACCGCTCAGAAACCTGCAGTACTAGCACATACAATGATGAATAGCAAGCCAGAGGATATGCAATTGTTTGATGCACTAGGCAGCGAATGTTGTCATTGAATCTCAACAGCGGCATCTGTCTACTCACTAAGGCAAGTGACGCCAAGAAGGCAACTTTTTCACGCGTAATCAATGTCATGGGGCCAAACGCTAAAGTGATCGCATATAGCATGCAGCAAAACATCAGAATTGCTTATAACTCAGTATCTAGATCTGACAGTTGGTATGTAATGTGCCAGCTGCTGTCTGCTGCACGCGTCGCTGCACTGCGATTGCGCTACTCCGCTGATCACCTTAAACCAGGAGATCACACTGAACACAGCCATTGTGAAAGTGGTCTCATCTTGCGTGATCTTGAGACCCTTGATCAGCTTGATTGCTTGTCTGCAGTATCAAGATATGGTGTTGTATACAGTCGTCACAGCTGCTTAGCATACAGGATGAAGTCAACAGTCAACCCTTTAGCCTGAGTGTAGGCACAGTTAACCTCACAGGCTGACGATTCCTGTTGGTATCTTTACATGGATGGGGAGCTACTTGGGCAGATATAATAAGTATGCAAAACAGTCTCATAATCGTTTGCAGCGCCCACCAGATGTGGCAATACTGCAAAATTGTCACCAAGTGCTGACAACTGGCAAGTGACCTTGGCAGAGCCAGTGAGGCACCCACCTCATCAGCCCACTCAGACCCATCAGACTGATAGCTTCATTCATAGAATCACTTGCAGCTTTGTCCTGATGCGATCAGCGAGAAGCAAACAACAAGTGTGAGTTGTCAGAGGACAACAACAGTATGAGATTGAGCTGCTTTCGCTGCCCAGGTCCACTGATGTCAGGCATGTTGGACAATGTCAACCTACTTTGATCCACGTGCCCGAGAAGTTGACAGCCAGCTTTGGCCTGTCATGATGATGCACGTGCAACCATGAAGGAGTGTGGATGTGGGCGAAAGGAACTGGAAAACTGATGCGTGCAGGTATAGTGGATGCTGGTTGTTGCTGCATCCTCTGCTTTCTGCTGCAATGGAATGTGGCCTTTGAGGATGAGCAATGCAGACCCTAGCCTTGACCGCCGTATGTAGGTCAATCTGCCAATCACGTTCGCAGATGCGATGCGCTTGGGAGACCTGGAGATTTAACCATGACAAGCGTCTGTCAAGCTGTCACTACTGCTTCACACAATGAAGTGCCACCGGCAACTGCGGATCTTCAGGAGATATCGCATGTTGATGATCAGAACCCTGGTGCCGTAAGCCGAACGGAAGACGTGCCTACATCAGCAGTGCCCCAGCGTAGAGGCGGATTTGTTGCAGCTGCCATCAAAACGCAGGCATCACGAAATTCATCTTTTGATGCATTATTCCATACCTATCCGTGCTGTTTCTTGTCACTAACCCGCTCTTGCTTAGCTACACTCCATGAGCACTCCATCTGTCCATCTGTGGGCCTTCTTTAGCCCAGCAGAGCCTCCGCCGGCCTTTGTAGCACCCCCGCAGGATAGTGCTAAAGACCGTATCCTGCTACTAGCTAAGTATACAATGCAGAATGGCCTCACGTTCATACAAACAGTACAGCAAAAGCAGGCAGGCAACCCTGAGTATGAATTTCTCAGGCCAGGAGGGAGGGATGAGCCATACTTTCGCTGGGCTCTGTACGCCACTGGCTGTGGTCTGAACGTTGACCAGCCTCTGCCTCAGGGGTTTGTCCCCCCTGTTCCCCAGGCACAGCAGTATATGGCACCACAGCATCATATGTACCCCCAGCATCAGCAGCAGCCCTACATGCAGCAACCATACTACCCACAACAGCACATGCAGCAGTATCCACAGTATCATGGTATGCCCGTGCAGCAGCAACAGCAACAGCAGCAAGTAGAGCAGCCAAGGCCTACTCCACCCCAAATACCACCTGAGGTGGCTGGTGGCTTCAGTCAAGTGCTAGATGCCTTGACAGGCAGCAAGGTGCGTGTACTAGCAGCTCTGCAAGACTTGAGCATTATTTGAACGTACTTCTGTGAAGTGTGCATGTATGAGCAGTGCTGCATAGCAGTCACAAAGTGTGTGGTGTGGTTGCTCAGTCACAAAGTGTGTGGTGTGGTTGCTACATATCTTTTTGCTCAGCCATGGGTATGTACTGCAAGTCTGCTGAAGGTTTACGTGGTCTCTCCTGGATTCGATGGGTGTGGCCTTGCTTAGCTTGCTGACTCCTGTCTTGCTTCAGGACTCTATAAAAGCCAGCCAAGGCTGGTTTATGGCATGTGCAGCGTATGCAGCTGGCATGGCCTACATGATGGCCTCACGTGCATCAGCTTCTCAAGACTTCGAAAAGCTCTTGCACCTCATATACCTAGCTAATGATATACTAGTGAAGTCTTACACAGTACAGCAGCAGCAAGCAAGTGGCCAGCAGCAAGAAGGCACAGCTGACAAGCCAGCTGTGGAGTTTCCTGTACTGGCTGCAGCTTTTGCCCCAGCACTGGGGGTTATGTTATCTGCTGCTCAGACCGTCGCCAGCAGTACAGCAAATGAAGCAGGGCAGCAGAAACTTAATAAAATGTTGACATTCTGGCAGGAGAAAGGGTTATTCTCAGCTGCAGTGATGTCACGTTTGCAGCAAGATATGGCGGCAGCTAACCCAGCAGCTGTGCTACTGACAAACTACTCGGCAACAGCGCCTCAACAGCAGTCACAGCAACAGTTACAGCAAACACAACCCCCAGCTACAGGCTGGGGCCCACCACCAGCAGCTGCAGCAGTCCCAGCACCCCCTGCATCTGGCTGGGGACCTGTACCTCCTGCTGTAGCTCCAGGTCTTGGCCCGATACCAGTGCCTAGTCCAGGTAGTAATCAAGGCTGGGGTCCAATACCAGGCTCAGCAGCAGCTGCAGCACCACCAGGCTGGCCTATGATGCCTCCTGCTGCTGCTCCTGCTGCACCAGTGGCGGTGCAATGGGCTGGGGCTCAGGCTTACCCCGGTGGTTCAACTGCTGCTGCTGCACCTCCCCAGTATATGGGAGCAGCACCAGTTGGTGTGCCACAACACCATGCTGCTGTGCCCCCTGCAATGCCGCCTGCAGGGGCGCCTCCAGGTGAATACGACAAACAGCAGTGTATTGTATCCATGATTGGGCCCCTTCCAGTTGGAGAAACTAGAAAAGGATGCAGTTCATCAAGCGATTGCACACTACTGCTTGATGATATGCCATGCACATCTTGTGAGGGCAGCTTCATTGCATGATCAAGCGCATGTTGGTGAAATCCCTGCACAAAGCTGATGCCAGTACATCACCAGCTTTGCAAGTACCTTGATCATAGCAGGCTCGTACTGTGAATCTTGTAATTTTTCATGTGCAGGTGCCCCAATGCCTCAGGCTCCCACACCAGTACAGCCTCTTGTTGATGCTGGACCTGAACCTGTTAGCAGTATGTCATTTCCACCGGGACTAATACCACAGTTTGTGCGGGACAAGAGCAAGTACAGTGAGCCTTATGCTCCCATTGACCCCGTGGAGATTGAGCAAGCGGGGCTGCCGCCACCACCAGAAAAGGATGCATACTTGAAGTCAAGGATCAACAAGTTCATGTTGGATGTAGGTTTCGGGAAGATGCTGGTCATTGCACCTCATTCGACGTTTGAATCTTGTGGACTGTGACCTGAAACAAAGCCTTTCCGGGTACATGTTTTTGGCTTGCCTGCTGCTTCCTCTGTCTTGCTGATTCGGAGTTTGTCTGCCTGTGGTGCTTCTACAGTTGCGTGATTACAAGCCCGGATCATCACGAGCGGACCTGGAGGAGGCCAGAGCATCAGCAAGAGCTCAGCAGGGTCTGGAGCCTGACAGTGATGAGGTGAGAGGCAATGCAGCATCAGCAAAGCTCCGGCATGCCGCGCACTGCCTCCCTTGGCTTGCTCCAGACTCCTCCTGTCAACATGCATGCATACATGTCATGTTGACTGTACAGCTTGCCAACCCCAGCATGTAAGAGTGATGTCTAATTCGTTGCGCTGCTCAGTCATTGTCTACTGCCTTACTTGTCCTGCAGGAGTTGGCTTTAGGCAGCACAGGCAGTCGTCTCACTCGCCGCAAGGCTCTTGGGCTAGGTGCTGGTGGCTCAGAGGGTCGCAGAAGAGCTCGGCTGGTGTCTGGAGGCATGGCAGATGATGGGAGCTATGTGGGACCAGGAGGAGGTAAGAGGGGTACTATGTAGTACGCGGGTTATGAGGCTTCAGTGTGAATGATCTGTTGCAAGTGGTACCACCACAGTGCGTTCGGCCAAGGTACAAGCATGTGCAGAAGGTATTAGTTGAGAGGCTTTTGGTTGCCTGGAGCTGTCTGCACATGGTATTAAGCACATGTAAACGAGTCAGCCATGCAACAAGTAAGATGCCTAGTACAGCTGAATGATATGCGCACGTGGCTTGATCCTGATGTTGTCTATGTCACGCACATCCACTTGCAGGTCGTGGTGAACGTCTGGGTCTTGGTGCTCATGATACAGCTGGCAGTGCGGCTGAACTGGGTGATGTCTACAGCAGTTACAGGAGGTTGCGCAGCACGTCCTACCATGAAATGATTGTGGGAGGAAAGGGAGTGTCTAACATGGCAAAAGGAGGCCATTGACCTAGGAAGCCAGCATTGCGTGCATCCGCAGATCCCTTGTTGGTTGTATGATTGGGTACTTGGATTCCATCACCTGGTGTGGTGCAACTGGTGTGATGCAAAGCTTTAGCTGACCTCAAAGGTTTGAACTACTAATGTATGGGGTTAAAGAGCCTTCGTTGATGCTGTGACAGCAATGTCCGGCGCCTGTGCTATCCACTAGTTTACTTCTGTTGGCGAATAGATCACATGGCACTTGAAATTGTTACAGCGCCAAGCTAGCAGTTACCCTGAAGCCATCCATAAGAAGCTCTGCCGATACACAATACACATGAAGCAGGGATACACATACTGAGAATGCTTCATGTCCCAGCTACTTTCCCGGGTGGCGGCCCTGTACGAGCAGTTATCGCCTGCCAATATCAGCCAGCATTACAATTATATTGCTGCATGAGCCAACTTTGAAACCTCCTTTCACACGTACCGCCGGCAATTCTTTTGCTCTGTCATGCAGTATAGCTTGGATGCCAAAAGCACGTATGCTCAGCACCGAACACATGCTGTGCATGCATTACAACTGCATCAACTCCTGCCACTGAGTCGGCCCTTGACGAGCACACTCAACCAGCAGCAGCAATATTGATATTGTATATGCTGTCCTATCACAACCAGCTGGTGCCTGGCTGCAGCCTGGCTGGCGTGGAAGCTGCCCAGCTTCAGTGGAGTTGACAGCCTGCTATCATACGGCTGTCACTGGTAACAACCATCAAGTGCAGTGTTGGCCGTATTCTGAAGTCTGATGTAATTGGCCTGCACGCAAGAAGGTAGTTCCGATACAGTATAAATGCTGCCGTGATGCAACAACTCCCCACAGCTGCAATTAGGATGGAGACACCTGGCGACTGCAGTTGATTGTAACAAATGCAGCAAGCACTCTGAATAACAAGACATCTCTCAGCTACCGTAGCTATAGCAGACAACTAAAGTCTGTTGCTGAGATAGCTGTACCAGATGACTACAACTGCCTTGTCTCAACCGCAGCAAGCGTCATTGCACTCGTGTGTCCATTTCTGCCAAGCAGCAGCAAATGCTTACTTGTATCAGTTATAATTGCAGTCACTTCGCTGCAGGAGCCATAGTTCCACATCTGCAATGTTGTAGTGTTTGGTGTTGCCCTGTACTCCATCAACTGCTTCCCGCAACCAATGGTACACAGCTTGTGTTCTACATATGAGAGAGTTCAGTTGACAACATCACCGTTTCAGCAGCCCAAGAGCCTTGTGCACCTTCAACACACGTCTGATAGTGAGAGAGATTCTCTCGCCCTGCCGGGGTACAACACAGCAGGAATCTGATGCAGCACCAGAGTCACCATTTGCTGCTGCTGATGCATCAGCAGGTTGACCTGCTGATGATCCTGATGCAGCAACACAATTAATTTGGTTGCTGCTTGCATGTGATGCAGCACCATCTGATACTGACTGCATTGCTGCGCCTGCCCTTGACGCTGCCGCAACATCGGGGTCTGCACCTTGCTGCTGCTGCTGCTGGAACCATTGCTGTCCTGCGTCTGGGTTCACTACAGAGCTGTCAACTAATTCCTCGGTGACCTGAAGCACATAATCATGCAGAAGCTATAACTTCATCTGACAGTCATTGTCAAAGCAGGACAGTCCTGATGGTGTGGTTGCATTGGCAGTCTGCTGGAAAGCTGTATGCACATTCAGCTGCAAGCAGGGCGTCAGAACAATTCTTTCGCCCTGCAACATGTGACTTTGACAAGCAGCTGCAGCAGGTATGGCGGGTGTCCTGGGTGACCTCTGCTGGGTCCTGGATGTATGACTGATGAGCGATTTTCATGTTTGGTTCAGCAGTCGCACCAACACAGAAAGATCAGCGTTCGTTTATTTGCTGAAGTCGTCCTGCTGCTACCTGCACCTAGCCTGCCTACCTCCTCAATCCCATGCAGGCAGTCATCATATGCATCATCCTGAAACACCAACAAACTTCTAGGCATGACAATGACTGAGGCCACAGGGGGCAGACCACCAGTGCCACCTGGTGCAGCACACAACAGCAGTACAAAACACAATGAAAGTCAGATGCTGTGCAGGTGTCCCACTTTGAGATTGAGTTGCAACCCCAAAGTTTACCAGCCTTATGCATTAGTAGAGTATATCTGTACTTGTATTCTGTCACCTACCTGCTGGCTGTTTGCGCCAGAACCTCAGTACAGCGGGAGAGCCAAGGGAGACGATGCACACCACAGAATGATACAGTGGGCCATCTTGATGGGGCTGCAGTTGGTTCAGAAGACGAACAAGGGTGACGGGGTGCGTGCATGCATGCATACAGCGCTACGAAAGGGTGTTGTAATGAATTGTGTTTGCCCTTGCAGGCAGAGAGCATGTTCGTTCTGCCTTCTGTGCAGATGGGTGCTGGTGCTCAACATCAGCATGGACAGCTGATGCCTTACCATAATGCCGCAACCCGGTTGATATGCGTTCACAAGTACGTGGTTGGGTCCCTGGTCCCCGAACAGGGGCAGCTGCTGATGCAGGCGGGAGCAGAACTGCTCCAGCCACCTCGGCATTGGTGCCGGTATGAGACCTTTGCTATGCACTATACCACCATGATTCTGCAGCCTTCTACCCGAAAGCTGCAGGTAAAAAGCAATATTGCTGACGTTAACTATGTGCGTATCTTGTTGTGATTATAGCAGCCACACATCAGTGTTGCTGCAGCTTCACCTGAACCCACTTGGCCTGAGAGGCATGCACTTCACTCAGCAGCCGCTGTTCTTCGTCCAGGCTGATGTAATTGGGCACATAAAACAGCTTTGGCAGCACAGAGCCTCCGACCTGAAAGCACTGTAATGCTACGGTCATGTCAGATGTGATCATTCACACAGGCAGGCAAGAACGCAAAGCTGGAGCAATTGGTGTCATAGACCTGCCGTATACGTGTGCTGATACTGTGCTCATTGCTACTATCCGCACGGCACAGACTGTGATGGCAGGTATTGGTCGCATAATCGTAACTGTCAAGCACCTGTACGTTCATTTCTTCTGTGGCACGTTCGCTGCACATTTGGTCGTAAAAACTGCATACAAATACTTACTGCAACCTGTCCAGAGCATTGATATAGACGTGCAGCAGCTGCTCCGGCACTAGTGGTCCCGCTCGATGCTTTGAGGGTAGCCACCGCGTGCTGTGAACGTATAGAGTGAGCGTTTGTCACGGCTGCTGAATGTTTTTACATGCTATACAGTATAAGAACGTGCTCAAGCGGTTCATCCTGAGTATTTTACACCAGGACAAGTACTTGTCATCGCAGTATTCGTAGCAAGCAAGCTTTGCAAGAATAAATTGTTCACACTGTTTTGTTCTCTCTAGTGTGTACTGCTGAGCCATTGGTGCTCTCTTCGCGGTGCTGCAGGAGTGATAATCGGCAACTGCGTCCTTCAAACAACATGATCCACATGCACTAATTTTTAAGGCCAAATATCAATCCAAAAGATTTGGTAGTCTCTGCAATATCTCTGCTGCTTGCTCATCTCGATGTTATTGTACTTGCTGCGGCGGAACTTCGCAAATTTTCACGCCTGGACTCCACAGCAGTTGATCAAAGGGTTATAGATCAATAATCACTAGCTGGGTCGGTGTATTCTGGAGTAGAAGGCGGCATGGGCAACAAGCGCAAGCCAACACAGGGTCCTGCTGCCCGCAGTAAGCAGAGGAAGATCACCAAGGGGCCCAAGGTGCGCACATAAAGCTTTACGCAGCTTGTGATGCCATTGATCTTGCAGTATATGGTGTGCCAAGGCACTTCTGAGCTTCTACACTGCTGCAGCAGGGCAGGGGCCAGCCAGCAAGACAGCAGAATGTGCCACTACCACCACCTTCAGACGACGAGCAGGAAGACTACGAGGTTGAGGACGAGGATGTTGAGTTTGTGCAGCAGCATGCCGCTCGCCTGGGATTCCTGACAGACCTGGACACAGTGCAGCTGAACAGGTATACCAGCACAATTGTGATGTGATCCGGCACATATGGTGGCAGGTGACAGCTCTCAACAGCCTCAGTATCAGTATCAACACTGATAGACGATAGCAGGACCCGTGGTCATTGCTGCACTGCTCAGCCTAGTTGCTCCCAACATGCCTCATACACAATAGAGGACATGATGCATTGGTAAGAGACACAAGCATAGCGCTGTCAGGCCATAACAAGGATATCAGGCCATTGGCATGCCGTGTTTCCGTTGCAGGTCTGTTGAGGACAAGCAGAAAGCAACAGCAGCAGCAGCAGCAGCAGCTGGCAGCGATCATAAGATTCACAGTGAAGAGGAGCTCAACTCAGATGAGGATGCTGAGGAGTATGAAAGGAAACCAAGAGCAGCTGAGCAGGTGATTCACAACTCTGCTTCAGCCTTATCAGAGAATAGTGCAGCAAATGATCGAGCTAACACACAGCAGCAGTGATGCACTGTCGCTTTTTCACACGATAATCAAGAGTCACATCTCCTGTTACTGCCTGCTGTCAGGTTCAAAAAGCCAGCAGTCGTGGTCTCCCAGTCAAGACCCCCACTGGTGAGGTGGTGTACCAGCCCAGTAAGAAGCAGCAGCAGCAGCTCCAGGCAGCCAAGGTTCAAGTGGAGGGAGTCTCAGTGCAGGACAGCCTGCAGCTGGAGCAGCAGATGCAGAAGGCAGCAGCCAAGGAGGAAGCAGCAGCAGCAGAGGCAGAACGACAGGCTGCAGCAAAGCAGCAGCAGTTGTTGAAGCAGCAGCAGAAGGCACTTGCGGCAAAGAGCGCTGCATCAGGCGAGGATGCAGGTAGGTTGTGCAGCTGGCTGCTGTCTGTGTTAGGATTACCAGCTGTTGGAGCTGCAAGGAGCTCAGCTGCTTGTCATGTGCAGCAGCGCCTTATAATTCGTGTTGTATGGTAGCTATTGAGGGGTGGTTAACATCAAACCACAAACCCAGTGACTGAGCTGCA
>LWCB01013642.1:0-14135 GCA_001630525.1 Coelastrella sp. M60 | reverse complement strand
AGATCATATCACAGCTTTCTGGAATTCTGCATGGCGTCTTGAAACTGTTGCGCTCACTCACTGGAACGGAACTTTCTGCAATAATGTTGCCTGTGTGGCTGTACTTCATACTCTTTGGCGAAAGAGCTACCTCATTGCCGCCAACTTGCCATGTATACTGAAAAGGATCTGCAATAGAAAGAACAATGCAACACTTTACATCACAAGTGAAGCTATAACAACCATTTGAAGGGTCCCTTGCTAAGCTTGCAAGTGGACAGACCACAGAACATGCCCCGTCTAGGAACCATGGGTGAAAAACAAGCGACGACAAATCTACTTAGATCAGATAGTCTGATGATGTTGTTAAACACACAAGTAAACATACTCATGTTGATGAGCACATGCAGATTCATGGTTGCGCTTATAGTGGGCAACCATATCTTACCGTCACTAAATCCCAGCAAGTACTCATGTCCAGCCTCTTCACAAGGCCTTGTTGCAGCTACTATGGCGCTTACGTCATCTTCAGTACCCAGTGGCACCGGCACTAGAAGATACGTCTTGCTGGCATTATCCTCAGTAAAGGGCAGCTTGTTAGAGGCTTCTAGCACCTTGCTCACAAACCTGTCAGTGGATAGTTCTGAGATACGCAGCTTGCTAGCCAGCTGTGAGGCGAACTCATTCAGAGCTGTGGTGCTGCTTTTGATTGTTGATGCCTGGAACAGTGGCGTACACACAGCTGCATCCATCATGGTTTTGAAGTTGTCTGGCAGGGAAGTTGAGCCAGTCAGGAGTCTGCCATGAGTGCTGGAATCCCAGGCAATGTTGTCTGCAACATCTGAGGGCAGAAGAGTGGTTGCTGCACAGGCCGCTGCAGGGGTAGTGGCTTGAATGTTGCAGATGTCCTCAACTGCCTCAGTGGAACAGGCAGGCTGCAGTCAACATACACACGATGTCAGAGCCTCGTTGGTACATCATCAAGTCCTGGAAAACCATACGTTTTACGTCATACCTCGTTTGACCTTTTTTGATGATAACATGGTGAACATCAGCTGAGGTGATTTGTTCATAAGTGATTACTGGTTTTTAGGTATGATGTGTCACAAGTATGATTCCCCCGTATGAAGACACCTTCAGTTATTGCTATATGCTTGCACAGTTGAGATCTCATGCAGACTGCAGAACCGTTCCACAGCATGTATTGGTTTTCTTACCTGGTACAGTAGTTCTCCTGAGCTGCACACAGGTGAGCAGCCTCCGGTAACAGGGCTCCATGTTCCGTCATCGTTGCATGTGGAGTTTGGTGCTCCAGCAAAGCCATCGTTGCAAGTAGCTTGGCAGGTGCTGCCAACAGCAGTGCTTGCCCCACAAGCAAATTGTCCATTGACTGGGTCTTCTGGTGATCCAGGGCATGCTGCAAGCATCATACATGATGTGTGCAATCATTGAATCCACAGGTAAGCCTTCTCTTTTCTAAGCTCTACTACACCTAGCCCCGTTTCAATCACAAGAAGTGCGCACACCAACAGCATACAGACAAGCCATGACCGCATTGGATGGAATGACGACCACCACCAGAAGCTTCCAACAGTATGCAAAGCATGAAGTGCCAAGCTACATGCAGAACATAATGCCGTCTGCTCTGACAGAGTCCCCAAAGTACATGACAGAGAGCATTTTAGAATTGAGAGATACCATCAAGATCACAAGTCACTGTTGTCAACAACAGTCTCAACATGATGCTCAATACCGCTGCTCAATACCAAAGCACATAGCGGGGATTGAGGTCTGTATGTCTCCCATACAACATAGGCTAAACACCTTTTTAGCGCCTATGATAGGTATCTAAACACAAAGGAATGGAATGGTTTGTTGTGCTGATATAGGTATACTGTTGTGCTAACTGCATACCAAACCAGCAATGGCATTGCAATGGGCACAACAAATGTGCACATATTATGACACTTAGCCTTGTGCTGGAAGGCAGCCAGGTTGGCAAATATTTGTGAAGTGCATAATTCATATACACCTCGCTTTTATATACAGGACTTGCATGCACCAAGAACATTCAAAACACCTACCTCTGAGATTACAAGTCAGGTTGCCAGTGGCTTCTCCCCATGCGCCATTGGCACACGACACAGTAAAGGTGCCATCTCTTATGAAGTCCGCCGCACAGTCTGCAGTACAAGTGCTACCACTTGCAGTGGGGCTTTCACACTGCCAGGCGGCATCGGCTGGCAGCGAGGTATCAGGTGAATCAACACATGGTGCGGGACCTGCACGGCATCAGTGGACATATGCAATACATGAGTGATTGTATCAGGAGGGACATTGATCAGGTATGCAGCCCTGTCAAACATTGGTTTTTGAGTCTTTGCCGGTCGGACTGTCCGGGTAAGCAAGAGCTAGGGCAGGGCACAAACTGTGGCATGTTGTCTGATCAACCAAAACACTAGAGGGGTGCTGGCAGTGTTTGTTGAGGCTGAAGCACACATCATGTGCAGCAGTATGCTATGCAACACCTACTTGCGCAAGAAAGGTCGCCAGTCGCTTCTCCCCATGCGCCATTGTTACATGTCGCAGTATAGGTGCCATCTCTTATGAAGTCCGCCGCACAGTCTGCAGTACAAGTGCTGCCACTTGCAGTGGGGCTTTCACACTGCCAGGCGGCGTCAGCTGGCAGCGAGGTATTGGGTGAACCAGTGCATGGTGCAGGACCTGCACGGCATCAGTAGACATATGCAATACAAGAGTGATTGAATCAGGAGTAATATTGATCACTGACAGGTACACAACACTGTGAAATTCTGGCTTTGAGCCTTTGACTGGGTAAGCAAGAGGTGGGGCAGCGCACGAACTGTGCCATGTTATCTGATTGAACAACACACTTGAGGGGTGCCACAACGTTTGTTGAGGCTCAAGCAGACATCATGTGCAGCAGTATGCTAGGCGACACCTACTTGTGCAAACAAGGTCGCCAGTCGCTTCTCCCCATGCACCATTGTTACACAACGCAGTGAAGGTACCATCTCTTACAAAGTCCGCCGCACAGTCTGCAGTACAAGTGCTACCACTTGCAGTGGAGCTTTCACACTGCCAGGCGGCGTTAGCTGGCAGCGAGGTATCGGGTGAACCAGTGCATGATGCTAGGGGACATGGTCTGTCAAGCCTCGGTCTGCGTCCATCAAAACAGTTTATAGCCCCTGTACAGCATTAGCAGACCAATGCAGTAATAAGTTGACGTGCAAGATGAGCCCATTGACAAGTTAGCGCTAGGCATCAGATGCTGCACTTAATGGAGGATGTCATCATTGGCGTTCAGCACCAATCGGTGCTGGAGACAAGCACACACCTACATTTATTGTGGTTACAACTGTGCACATCGCATAGAACGCTCACCAGACCTGTCACACACGTTGGCCATGTGAGTGGCATAGACAGATGGTATGAAGTGTCAAAAGACCAACACTTAAGGTGCAAGCAGCTCGCCTTGTAAGCAAGAGTACAGGACGGTGACCACCGTGAATTAATTGCTGATTTGAGATGATGGAAGGGTGTCGTTGCAATGCAGAGTCAACAACATGTTGCTCCACATTGCGCAGTTACCCTTTAGGGGTTTTCACGTGTGAGGAGCCAAACGATGGCTCATGGGGGCATAAAAACAAACTCAAAATCACCAGATTAAATCTGGACATCTGCAGGTATTTGAATACTTCTGGGGTACTCACCTCTGCAACCCAGTGCACCAGTTGGGATGCTCCATATGCCATTGATACATGTCGAAGTCATGCTGCCGATTGCAGTAAAGCCAGTTGTACAATTTGCAGCACAGGCTCCACCACTGGGTGTAGGGCTATCACACTGCCAGACGGCGTTATCAGGCAGCGAAGTGTCAGGTGATCCAGTACATGGTTCAGGACCTATACAGAATCAACGGACAGATGCATTTTAAGAAGTGACATGAGTTGGGAGAGATGCTGATTGAATACGCAGGCGTGTCGAAGGTATGCAAGCATGTGAGCAAGGCACAAGTATTCTATGATAGCTGAAAGAAGAATGCAGAAGAGGGTGTTGCCCAGGGTGAAGCACACGGCATAAGCTGTAGTAATTTTCATCACATACTTGTACAAGTAAGGTCGCCAGTGGCTTCTCCCCATGTGCCATTATTACACGTTACAGTGAGGCTGCCACTTGTTACAAAGCTGGTCTCACAGCTTGCAACACAACTGTCACCACTTGGTGTGGGGCTTTCACACTGCCAGGTGGCGTTGGCAGGTGGCGAAGTACTGGGAGATTCACTACATGGTGCGAGACCTACACAGCATTAGCGCACATCTGCAGTGTTCGGGTTGACTTGAGGCAGGAGTGACACTGATGAAGTAAGAAGGCATGTCGCAAGTGAGGAAGGGTCCAAGGAGGGCACTTGTTGTTGGACATAACGCCCAGGCGGATGTTGCTGAGAGCAAAGCACACGTCATATGCAATACAATCTTCATCACATACTTGTACAGGTAAGGTTGCCAGTCGCTTCTCCCCATGTGCCATCGTTACACGTTGCAGTGAGGCTGCCATCTTTGATGAAGTCTTCCGCACAGTCTGCAGTACAAGTGCTACCACTTGCAGTGGGGCTTTCACACTGCCAGGTGGCGTTAACAGGCGGCCAAGTACTGGGAGATTCAGTACATGGCGTAAGACCTACACAAATTCAATGCACATATGCAGTTTTTGGGTTGACTTGAGGCAACAGTGGCATTGATTACCCAGTAGGCGTGTTGCAAGTAGGCAAGGGTCCAAGGATGGCACAACAGGGTCATGTTGTTGGACTGAACACAGAGCAGGGTGTTGCTGAGATACAGCACACAACATGCCGCGGTATATTCTTCAAGACATACTTGTGCAAGTAAGGTCGCCAGTGGCTTCTCCCCATGTACCATTGTTACACATTGCATCAAAGCTGCCGCTAATGAAGTTGGTCGCACAACCAGCAATGCAAGTGGTACCGCTTGGAGTGGAGCTTTCACACTGCCAGACAGCGTTAGCAGGCAGCGGGGTACCCGGCGATCCAGAGCATGATGCAAGACCTACACAGCACCAGCAGACTGGTTCAGTGTATGTTGTGACTTCTATCAGTAGAATTATGCATCAAGATGCAGGCATTTGTAGATGAGCAACCATCTAAGCAAGGCCCAACTCTACTATATGGCAGACATATCAACAAATACGGATAGGGAGGGTGTTGTAGGGTAAAACACACCTGATGTACTACACCTGTAGTACAATAGTATATTCTTGTATTGTTGAAGTGTTGCACTTACTTGTGCAAGTAAGATCACCAGTCCCTTCTCCCCAGGTGCCATCGTTACAGGTCGCACTAAAGCTGCCATCTCGTATGAAGTTATTTGCACAGTCTGCGGTACAAGTGCTACCACTTGCAGTGGAGCTTTCACACTGCCAAGCGGCGTCAGCAGGCGGCGACGTATCGGGTGAACCAGAACACGATGGACCTACAAACATTGTCAACAAGTACGTATTTGTCATTAATTGACGGTGAAGAAAGCCACCTTCAAATGACAAACTGTAGCCAAGAGGTACACATTCTCTTGCAATGAGCTTGTGTATAAAAGGTGAGCTGCTGACAGTTACCAGTTGCTGTTCCTTCATTGACCATTGAGCTCTATCATCACATGGTGGTTGCTTGCTATGCTACGTACGTGTTGCCAAGTCCAGGACATATATCAATGCTGTCTGTCTGTGAAACCCTTGACCTATGACACTACCTGTCCCAGGCTCATGCAAATGCAAAGTCCCATATCACATGACCATCTGCATAATCGCTTACTGCTGCATGCAAGATCTCCTGTGGGTGTAGTCCAGTCACCGGCAATACACATGGTGGTCGTACTGCCACTGGAAACATAGTTGGCTGGACAGGTTGCAGCACAGCTATCACCATTACTTGTGGGGCTACCGCAGTTCCACGAGGCATGTGCAGGCAGCGCCGTAGTGGGTGGTGGTTGGTAACAACCTGAACAACACAGCAGTCGATCTGAATCACAGGGGCCTGGTGTAGAAGCACCTTCTGTTTTGATGCATGTTGGATTGCATCTTACTTGAACCACAACAAGGAGAGGAACACACATACAACAGTTGAACGCTACAAAAGCACAGTTACATGGGCAACATAGGCAGTGCAAAGTGTGCATCATGAGTCGTGGCGTGCAGAGAGTGAATTCTGTTCTTTCACAGCAGCATGGCCAAACATCAAAGAATAAGGCAGACTAATGTAACACCACTGTGGCCACCACACTATGAACATTGTGTTGCAGCAGTAGGCCTTTCTTCCTCACCTATGATGTTCCATCCCTGATAGTTGCCATCGACACATGGCTTCAGCACCACTTGGTATGAGCTGGTGTTGGAGTTGAATAAAGGTTCCAGACACTACATGTAGACACAATGTTAATGAACACCTTAGTGGGCAGCAACTTGACTGATGTTGATGAATGGGTACTGTAATACAACACCGTTGTGCCTGACACTGATATGACAGATGCTTCAGCTGCCTGTCACTAACAATGGCGTTGACAGGGACATGCACTTGGTTGCCTGGCTTGGGTCAGAGCTTGCTTCACAGCCAGCAGCAACCCCAGGAACTACGCACTCACCTTGTTGCTTGCAGTGTGTATCAATCTGGATTGGTCATCTGCGGAAAACTGCAAGTTGGCATCCGTTGCAACACACGTCGTGGGGTAGACCAAAGCACCATCAGAGGTATCCTGGGCTGTTAAGGCAAGCATCAGCAAAGCAGACATACTATCGTCAGCTCGCATATAAGGTGAGCACCAGCCCTGACATTGTTGCATTCACGATGATGAAGGGTAAGTACCGCCCCTTTTTCAATTGCAGTGCTGTCAGTAGGCGACACAAGCAAACTATGAAATGATCAAGCAACGTGTTACATGGATCTAGTAGCAGAGGCTTCAGCAGCCTGTCAATGGCATGATACAGATCATAGTACTACTTGAAGTAGTGCAGACTAGCGCATGCACTGTGGCTGGACTGTTGGCGATCATCGCCAGTAGCCATCATGATGATGTTAGAGAGCACGATGGAATAAATTCACTAGGCAACCATACAATCTCCAACAGAACCCTGACAAGGAAGACAAATGCTTACAATCAGGAGCCATGCACCGAAGTGAGTTGGAATCCGTGGAATATGTGCGAAGGATGAAACCTCCAGATGCAGGGCGCCAATATTCCCACACCTGCCCAGAGGCTCCATCGGCACAGGGTGCCAACCCTGTGAACAAGCACCATATAACAAGCATAACAGTTGGAACAAAGAGATCCTTGGCCAGAAAACAACTTGTATGTGTTTAGACAACAAAACGCAGCATGCTGACCACCAGCAGCAGTGGCTGGCCCGGGGTGCTCCTGTGTGCCATGCCTGAGCAGTGCTGCATGAATACCTCGGCATGCTGCCTGGTGCCCTCATGTGTTGTGTTCAGGAGTAGCAATCTCAGCAGGCCATGCTGGCATGGTATAGTCTTATCAGGATACCACCACACGTGAGCATCACTCATTGTCAAGCTGATTGACATTGGTTCATGCACAGGTACATACAGCATTGCGCTACTTACCTACTGCGGGACTGCCGTTTGTGTCACTGATGGCCGCAATGCACTGCGAGAAGCCAGATGACAAATAGTTATCAGCTTTTATGGGTTTTTTTGAGAAAGGATTTGACATATGCTGGTTGTGATCTCAGCGTGAACTGCACACAACCCAACTGCACACTGCCGGGCAATATTGACTGGCTGCTGGCAGTTGACATCAAACACAAAGTGAGCAGTGGCAAGATCTAACAGCAGTTCTACAGTTGCTCATACCCGTTGGCAGCAGAACTAAACATTTACCAAGAAGCACAACTGACCTATGATCTTTGTAAGCCAGATTGCTGCTCAAAACGTGCTGAGTTGCAACAAACATAATGCATGGAACATCATTTTCCATGGAACAACATGATCTTTGCAAATGGCATGGGACTACAAGTCAGGCAGAGCAAGTCAGGCAGAGCAAGACAATGGACCACATTGCGCAAACGTCCAACTTGCAGAAGAGTAACCTGCGTAGCTTGTGACTTACCAAGCCGATTGGCATGGAACTGATGGGAGCAGCTGTGGGATACAAACCTGTATGAAGCCATCAGGCCAATTGGGCGTGTCAGTGCTACAGGGTACATTCAATGTGCCATTTGAAAGGGTGCCATTTGGATCAAAAGCACTTACTGCATCAGCTACCAAGGCTGTGAGGGTGCAAAACAGCAGTAGGTTGACCTGGCTTGCATGTGACATTGATGCACACAGCATCGCTGCACACATCGCAATGATAGCATCGACGACAAAAAGAAATCTAGCGGGTAGGCTTGCCGAACATTGAAAGAGGGTGATCCCTACAAGTGCTTGTTGCAGATTTTCTTGATGAGCAGCTCACATGGTTCAGATCAGCATCAGCTTATGCCTGTCAAACCAACCTGTGGCACTCCACCTCTGGGTATAAGAACCGGTGTGGGAGGAGACGTACACCTCCGGTGAGGCTGATGCATCAAAGTCCAGGTACTACAGTGATAGAGGAACAGATTGTGAAGGACATATTGAACACAACCAGGTCTAAGACCTTGCTTGGCATTGCATAAGTATGGCATACCAACGCACAACATATCATGAAACCCTTCTTGATGCGACCAGATAGGCCAGATGAAATCAGACCCTTTGAGTGACAACTGGCTGCTCAATCCGTAGCAACTTGATGGCCATGGTTGCTCACCAAGTTTCTTGCATTGGATGGACTCAGTTTGCCTTGATAATCCACCACAAAGTCAAAGTCAAATATTGTGTCGTAGGCGCAGGGTTGCAGGTGGACCGGAGCTCTGTTACCAGCGCCTGTTGCAGCAACCAGCAGCAATGCATATTGCCGGACATCAGGCGTATGCAGAGATTGGGGTGTCATCTGATTGACAAACACAAAACATAAAGGGTGTTGCATTATTCCATACCTCCTTCTCCTCAGTAGCAACTACTTGCCCAAATATTTATATGCTTGATTGTGGCCTATGCTATCTATCACAATTATCACAATTATTGTGATATATAGAGTATCATATCCTACATATTGTGTACTCTACATACTGTATACTCTACATAATGTATGCAGAGATCTGTAATCACATGATTGTGAATGCAGCGACAGACAAGCGCATGTGACACTCCCAACTTTGGCACTGGCTGCAAAACAGCCTGAACAAGATTTCAAGAATTTCTGAACAACACCCCTGTTGTACTACTGGTAGTCCTTGTAAAGCATGGCATTGGCTCACCTGCAGGAGCCATGCAGAGTGCCGCGGCATTTATGGTGCGAAAGCGAACTGCACCGGGAGTAGGCCGCCATAGCTGCCACCGCTGGCTTGCAGGTGCAGCATTACAGGGCTGCACCCCTGTGAACACGTGCATTTGAACAGAAGTTGTGTTGCCTCAAGCTAATGCATGTATGCACGACTATCAAAGGTTGCAGACAGGTGCAACCCCAGTTGGACTGTAGAAAGGCTGAGAACAATCGCGCTGGTTGCTCTGATTTTTACCCTGACTATTCTAAGCATGCCATGTCTGCAAGCTGTTGCCGGTATTGTTTACTATTGGCAACCATGTGAGGGACCCTTGTGAATGATACCATGACCCGGGACCTTACTTGGATTTGCGCCGGGCACCAAAAATGGGACTTCAATGCACTGCAAACACATGTGTAGGAAACCAGATAGTTGTATTCAAACTGAGCAGTGGTGTAGAAAGAGACCTTGCAGCACTGTTGCTACGTGATGGTCGTGACAAGCACAATAACAGGGTGAAGCTGACAGTACAAGAAACATTTCAGGGGGCCCCTTGCAGACTGGGACATCAGAGGTAAGGAAGCTTACGCAATGCAGCTACAGACTGGGCTCTTCTGACAGCAGAAGTATGTAAATGATGACCATGTGACATCGATGTGGCTGGTTCTATAAGATTGGTCACACTTGGCACAGTGCAGGTCACATGCCTGTGCAGATGACATGCAAACTAGTTGGTAACCTTAGGAAGCTTGTCACTTACCAGGGCATCGTTGGACACTGACTTGATCTGAACTGCAGACACACATGCATGTGCAGGACAGTTATTGATAATAAAGTTATTCAGCCATTTGTGTCTGTAGCTCGACAACAGCAGCAATCGTGGCATCCGTGAAAGCACCAAGCGGCACCCAGTGGTGGCATCCCTTGTTACTGTACATGCACCACGAGGAGGCTGAGATAAGGTAGCCGTCAATGGACTTCATCCTCATGTGCATTGTGTTGGTGTACAACCGACCTGTTCCGAACAGGGTCTGAGCCCAACAACTGGGACACAGTGAAGCACAGACCAGCAAAGCAACAGCAGCCATCAGTGCTGGCTTGACCAAGGAGGGTGAAGAGGGCCCCTGCACATGAGACACAAGTTCAGCGGAGCCACGCTCAGAGTTCTCACAAGCACTGTGTTGACATTCAAGGCACACCTTGTCCAAATACAGCAAGCAACCTGGGAGGGTTTACTCCCACTATTCAACAAAAGCAAGTTCCATAACAGCGAACGATGCACGTCAGAAGCAGTACACTGTTCTACTTGTAACCAGCACAGCACTGTACAGCACATCTGCTGGAACAGATAAAAACATTGCAGGTTCCACGGCTCTCAGAATACAGATATGAAGCATGCATGTGGTGTCCTGCTGCAGGAGGGAATCCCACAGTCCACGTGTGCCATACACAGTCCAGGCTCACAGTGGCATTACGATCACTGTAATGCACGTACTTGAGCAAGATCAGCTGCTTGCGAAACACACATGTTGCGTGTACAGGGCCTGCTGACTATTCTGTAAAGTGTCCTAGATGATGCAGCGTTCAAAGCACCGATGTGGGTGCCAAGAGATGCTGATGGCTTCAACAATAGCTCTGCAACCTCTGGCTATTGGCTTTGGTACGAGAGTGACACTGTCACTGTAGACCCAACTCACTATACAAACTGTCCGAGGCTGCCATCCCAATAGCGTTTGCAAACCTGGGACGTGACTATCCCACTAGCTAGGTGTAGCCATGCGCTGCAGTGTACGCGACTCCAAAGAATATTTAGGCATTCGGCCTTCGGGTACTACATCAGTCCTACTCAACTTACCATCCTGAGGATCAGCTTCCTGAACGGCGTAAATGGTGCTTCAACCAGTCTTGGGCGCTGCCAGCGCGTTGCGGGGCAGTTTCAGGCAGGAAAGCGCGAGGCAAGGGCCTGCACAGCATAATTTGCGGATAGTGCTTGAGTCGTACGAGAACGTTGAGCAGTAGTACTGTACGTTGTTAGACTCTTGCACTTTCAGATGAATACCAGGAAAAGATGTTGAGATTACTGAAAGTGTATGAAGGCTGGCGACCACCCTACGCAAACCTTATGAATGAGAGAGCAAATCAACCTTTCATCGGGCACAGAGGTCAGAGCAGGATCACTCACCACTTGCAGGGATCCCGCAAGTTTGATCCTCCCCAAGTCGGGTTGGGTGCTTGAGCTGTTGTGTGTCCTAACAGCTTTCGTGCAGCAATACTGCAAACAGTGGTTTTTCATCTACATGTTGTGCGCTACGACTCTCAGTCTGTGGCCGCACATGAGGGACTACTGCGAAACTTTATATATGGTGTCATGTTATTTTTCACATGGAGTCTCTATCCAACAATACCGTTGGTAATACTGGTGTGATAGTAGACTGCTAGACTCCAATCTCGGCTCTCAGCACAGCTTTCGCAACTGCCTAGACTCGCGGTCTGGTTACTCACAAGGTTGCACCAGTTCTGCGCTTTCGAAGCCCTCAATGAAGATATCAAGACCATAGAAACGTTTTCGCAAAACCATAGAAACGTTTGCCGCGTGCTTGAGCCCGTAGCATACGTGTCAAGTGGCTCGTCTGCCGTGTTGGGCGGCAACAGCTTTCTCTATATGCGGGCCTATTGCCCTGAGCCAGTCCATGTGGACGCTAGCATGTGTTACAGGCTGTTCGTTAGCGATTTGGGGGGTAGAGGCATCACCGACGTCCATGAGAGCAGGGCACCAAGGAGTGGCAGCAGCAGATAACTGGCAGGATCGGTGGATCAGTGGTGTATGACTGTGCACATGCACAAGGCCATCAACGGAAAGTTGACCTCTATGCGCAGCTCTGCCACTGTTATGATCGTAAAGTTTTCGAAGAAGCAACGCGCTGGGGCAGTTTGCACAAGCGTTCTATCGCAGTACATGTTTGGCATCGCTTGCACCGGTATGACCATGTGTATTACACTACGCCGATAGCGAGAAGGGAAAGAAGCTTCTGGTCCAGCAAGTCATGGAAGCAGTGGCTGCAACATGACTCCCCAAGCACTGGGTTACACTCTGCCACCACCAAAGTGGATGCAGGTTGGCGGCAGCAACAGTAGATGGCTGCCGTGCTTGATACCTATGACTGCTTCACACTCACTTCTCTGTATTGCAGATCCTGGTGTTCAACAATTGCTGGTACAAATTCAGTAGTCTGGTTCAGTTGTCAGCCCTGGTTGTCTTGATGTATTTGGCAACGCTGCCCCCTGTTATTGTGTGGGAGTCAAGTTCTCTTACTCCACGGTGGGATTGACCAATCAGCAGCAGACTAAGTATTGTCTGGTGACAATGGCAAGCCAAAGTGGGAGTGCATATGCCAGCTGCTGCAAATGCAGTATTTACTGCCAGTGCCCTATGTGGACTTTGTTGTATGGAGACCAAGCAGCAATGCAAGGCTTTGGAGATTGCATCATACTGCGTGTGTATGTTCAACCTGGTACCTATAACAGAGGTGGGTACCTGTTGTTACATGACTCATCATTCTGCCACCACCTGCTCATACCCTGAATTTATTCTGCAGAGGTACTTGCAAGAGTGCATGGCGTCGCATCACCTGTGTCCATTGCAGCGGTGGGTCAGGAATCAAGAAGGTTCCCTCATCCAGATGAGAGTTCCAGCAGTAGAGCCCTGTTGTGTGTCCGTGTCCGTTCTGTTAGGCTTGACTTACTTAATTGTACAGCAGGCAAACAAGGCCGTCGTATTGCAAGATATGCAGAGAGCAGCAGTAGCTTCCAAGAGAGGGAGTGTGCTGGCTGCAAGGCTAAGAGGCTCTCTGCAGGAGGCACTCAGTGCAACCTTACTTGCACGTGAGTCCTGGCCCTTACTTCACTAAGCATGTGACAAGTGCTGCCAGTTTGTTCCACCAAAACATGTTGTACTGCAGGTGTGTAGCCAACTGTTTGCTACCAGATCAGCATTGTGGTGATTCTTCTTGTACAGTCCTGCAGGGGGGTTGTGCTGCCCATGTTCTTGCAAGCCAAGCAGCACTGAATTTTGGTGATGCACAGAAAGGTGTGGTTACACCATGTGTACGTATGTCTTGTTACACCCGTTAGGGCCTGTTGTGTTTTGCATGTTCTCTTTGCTGTGGCAAGACCAGCAGCGCAAAATCCTGCTGGTGTGTGGAATGCTTGATATTATCAACTTTCTGTGCCATCACCTTGCTGAATTGAAGTTGCAGTCATCTTCAGTGACTTTTTGGGAGCAGCAGCGCGAACCCATCCTAGTGGAGTACAGCACCAACAAGGGCAGGTTCTCACAGACCTCAAGGCAGTGCCTACGGCCTGAGCTGTTGCCTGCATCAGCTGGACAGGTAAACAATATCACTATCAGACAGACAGCACAATATTTTGTGCAGAGGATGACTGCAGAGCACCAAACAACAGCAGGTACTTGGGCCGCCAGTCCAGAGCAGGATCAACAACTACAGCAGTAATTCATCGCAGGCAATAGAAGGTTCAAGGGCTTTGAGGTGTTGAGAGCTTTGGATGTTCTGAATTTACCTACAGAAGTCACATTCAGGTTATGTCCAGGCATGGTGGCAGTGCAGGCAGCAAACGGCAGCTGCAGACAGGGCGAGGTCAGGAAGGCAGGCTCAGAACAGGCAGAGGACAGGTGTAGGGGGGGGGGGGGGGGGGTAAGTGGCCAGGGCTGGGGAGTTTTCCCGGGCGGGGAGCTTGTTTGGGTGGGC